>MNCI01032872.1:206191-222994 GCA_015680685.1 Gnetum montanum | reverse complement strand
GGGGGGGGGGGGGGGGGGGGGGGGGGGGGGGGGGGGGATGCGATACCAAATTTTGAAGGTTTTTTCTTAAATAAAAATGGAAATTAAGGACATGTGGGCACATCTTAAAGGATCTAGGGTAATTTAGCTAGTTTTGAAGGCACGAATAATGATATGTGGGTGGAATTGAGTGATAAGGCCTCAGGTGGTAAGTGAGAGAAAAAGGCCATGTAATGGTGCATAGGAATGTCGGAATTCAGAGGGAAAGTAGTAGGGAAAGAATGTTATGAAAAATAGGTTGAGAGTAAGAAATGGTGTGTGTGAGCTGTGTCATAAGTGAAAATTACAAAAGATTACACAAGTGGGTCCTTCCCAAAGCAGGTTTCAACCTATAATGCCCTTGTGTAACCACACTTAAAAGTGTCTGTGGGCACTAGAAGGGTTAAATGTAATCCGCACTGATACCACAAAACACACACATGTAAATATCATCGAAATGAGGTAAGAATTCTATGCTATACGAGACACAAGCAACAATTACAGGAATAGCGAGATGAGATGGGATATAGAAGGGATCGTAGAGATTGGGACAGGAGGTAGCTAACCTAGGTCACAACGAATCCTGTGTGAAAAACATGATTAACATGTCATTAACCCGTCGTTCCAAGATCAGGACCAGGTCCATTCCTCTAATCAGTGACACTGCATTTGTTCATCCCATGATGAGCAACTATGAGAGTACCAGAACAACAAGGCGTATGATCACTTGGCATTTTATTTAAGGGAGGAGTGATTTTTGCTTTGTGGCACTTCTTTTTTATTCTTTTTTTTCTCTTCTTCCTTTTTTTTCCTTACTGAATCCAAAGAAGCCACCAACCTTTAGGCATGGATGCATGTCTTTCCAGTGGGACCCCCTAGAACAACATTGGATTTTTAAGTGCCTTTTGATCACTCTTACTTCCATTTTGCGTTAGATCTACAAGGATCTTAGTACAACCATGCTGCATGATAACTCTCACAGGCGTTACCAAAGAGAATTCGCAAATCCCCTTGATGTCACACCCTAATCATTCCCTCTTGGCCCATCCTTCTTCATTTTGGGTACAATGAACACGAAATTAATTTTAAGTTTTAAGGATATCAAGAATATCACTGTACCCTCGAACAGAACCTCTTAGCTGTAGAGTGGATGAGTGGGTGTAATGGGCTCACTATCCAAATAATTGATCGTTCGAGACTTAATAACATAAAACACCCCTCAGCCAACGAGCCACATGAGTGTTTTATTCGTAGATGAGATTACTTATAAAAACGTAAAAAGACAAAAAGACAAAAAGATAAAACAAGAAATTGAAAAATGAAAAACTGGAAAACAAAAAGTTGTAAAATCAAAGAAAATGAAAAGTAGTTATTAATCCTGCTTGTTATTAGAATGGGGGGTATCCCCCATAACTAAACATTTGAGCATGGAGAGGATTAATAGTTGAAAGATGAGGATTCTTGCATGTTGGAAATATTGGAACATGGTCATACTTACCCCATTGGGGTTCACACACTTGATTATGTAAGCATAGTAGGGCAATTTGTAAGATGTGGTTCTTGGGTAAAGAGTTGACCCACTATGATGTTTGTGACCGTAAGATGGTCTACAAGGATTGGGGTGTTGCCCTCCATGGCTATATTCATTGGGCTATATGGTTGTTGGAGTGTTAATTGGTGGCCCTAATGAAGTAACATGAGGCGTTGGGTTCGAAGATAAGGGTGCACCATAGGGTTGGACTTGTGCGGAGTTAGAGGATGCAGTGGCCTTGGAATTGTGTTGTCCCTTCCTAGGGTCATTTCTAAAGAAGGGATGCCTTCGATGTTGTTGAGGTCTCTCACTGCTATTGGTAATAGTAGCATAAGTAACGTTTGGGGGTTGTTGTTGTGGTGCAGATACCTTAGGAGCAGTTGGCGACGACGTAGAATGAGGGAAAAGATGAGAATGTTGAAAATTAGGAGAAGTGTAAGGTGCACAAGGCGGTGGTTGTGTTGAGGACATGGGATGATAGTATTGAGAAGAATAATAATGCGATGAGGTAGAGTATGTTGACCTAGTTGGGAAAATAGGATGTTGAACTAGATAAGCATTTGGATTCGGATGATATGAAGGGTGTCTCCAGTTTAGGGGTGGCTTCCCCCACGATTGGGATTGTTGCCACTGTGATTGAACACAGTATCTCTGTACGAACTCTGGGTGCAATGTGTTTCCCCAATGCTCATATAAATGTTAAAAAATTGAGCATTAGCCCTTGGGATGATCGTATAGGCAAATGTTGCATTCATACGTGTGATTGGCAATTGAGCTCTTATTTTTCTTATCCCTTCTTTCCAATTGTCTACTGATACTTTGTCCTGCTTCTTGGGTTGTCAAAACTCTATCTCCAATGATATCAATAAATTCTCCACACTTTTTATGTGTCCATTTCAACATCTTATTAATCTTTGCCTTGACTTCTTCTAACAATTGTTGTGTTGGCAAAGATGATTTTTCCTCCTTGAGATTTGGCTATGGGGGTGACTTCCACTTACGAACCCTACTACGAGGAGTACCAGGAGAACTTGGTCCCTTGGAATATAGTTTCAAAATTTGGGTGGGTTGACATGCTGGTTTTGCTATGAGGGGACCCCAACCTTGAAGATGGACCCTTCTATATGAACTATCAGGGGGATATCACATTGTTTAGGGGGGTGCACATTCACCTCATGAAGGAGGCCATTGCACATTACCTACATATGCTGGCAAAGGGGGAGGAGTTGTCACTTTAGGGGAGGGGATTGCAAGACGTGTAGGATTTCTTTGAGGGGCCTATGCTTAAGACCAGGAGTGGTCAAGTCCTAAAGTCAACACTTAATCCTCTCTAGCAAGATGTAACTATTCTAGTCAATAGATTTTTCATGCACTTCGACAACACCTGAAAGTTGTTGGGAGTGCACTTCAGTCTTATGCATAGCCTTTGCAATGGATATAAAGTTAACCTACCTTATTTTTTCTTGGTTTTCCTATGTTGGCAAAAAAGGGGTACCCACTCGAGTCTTATTTTTGCTCTATGGTAGGCAATGCAGGGGGAGGCTTGGTTGGAGTTGTGGACATCTTCGGTTCCAAAAATTTATGACTATCGAAGGTCGCGTTGTGCTTCGTCTACAGTGGTGGACCTCAAGCAAAGTTGGAGGACTCTAATGAGGAGGGGCTAGGGGTTTATAGGCTGAGGGGGTTTCAAGGGGTGATTTGGGGGGGGGGGGGGGCATCTCAACCCTTGAAATAGAGGGGGGATAAGCTGGTTGTCGTGGGATCTAGGGTAGAGAAGAAGCAAGGGGGTGAGGATTGGCCCTCCCCTATCACGGAGGCAGTGACAGAGGCAATGGTGCAAGCTCAAGAGGAGAAGTGTGCCCTATGGGATGAAAAGTGGCACCAAAGGAAAGTGGAGTTCCAAAGGCAGCTAGAACAAATATAGCATTGGCATGTAAAAGAATCAAAGGAGGAAAAGATTCACTAGGACCTAGCGAAGGTGGCAGCGTTACATGCGCTTGAGGCTGACCTTAGGAAAAGAATTAGGGAGTAGATCCAAGAAGAGGTGCACCTATAGGAGGCACAAATAAAGAAATATCGAGAACACAAGAAACAGGAAGAGCGAGAACCAGCCCAGATTCAGCAACAACTGGATTAGGTGCATGAAAATAGCAAAAGGGCCTGGCTAAGGGAGGGACAATGCCCCTATGTGATAGTGAATATTGGCCACAACATACCCTGGGGATCCTTAAGGAAACACATCAAATGAAGGGGGAAGGAGCTCCATCTAGGCAGTAAAGGGGATGAGGCAAAATACGCAAGGAAAGCCGAAGCTTTCAAGGATTTCTAGCAAGTGACAACTTTTGTTGATACAAAAGGACACAGGACTATTCTGGATGCCATTCATGGCCAAGAGTAGATATTCTGTCATTACACTTGATTACCATACAATATATAGGTGGTGTTTTGGTGTTTGGAGTTTGCTAGTTCCTAGAGGTCTTGTCCTTTGTCTTTTTGAGTTGGAATTTTGAAGTTTGGGTTGGTGTTGGGGGATCAATTTTGTGTTTTGCTACAGGTAGTTGGTAGGGGGCACTTTTGGTACTCATGCTTGTCACATCCCCATTCCAAATGATTTTGCTGCCTAATGAAGATGGTGTCTCTTGATAACAAGTGTTATTGTTATCTTAACAAGACTTGAAAAGGTAGTTGTGATTAATACCCGAAAGGGTGCATTGTAATAATAGATGTGTCTCTTAAGGTAACCTTTGGAGGTTTGACCTAAGGCATTTCTAGCTAGGATTAGAGGTCGTGCCAAGCATGGAGTGGTAGAGCCAATATAGGCAAGTCACGAGAAGTCAAGTGAAATGGGATAGGAAGCGGACTGGCCATCCCTTTTGGCTAGGTTACAAGCCTAATCATGGTGGCATTGCTATATTACCTCTAAGGGATAGATGCCAAAGGAAGAAAATCCAAGAAATATTCTCGGAGCACGATCCGAATACGCTATTCCATATCAATAAAACATTCTTTTCTCACTCGCTCTCCCTCTCTCTACATTTTTCCTATTATTCCCTTTATACATAATGTCGAATATCGCTTATATTTTGCATTTGGTATATTTTCTTTGTACGCATAATGTCTAATAAATCATATATTTGATGTTTTCCATGACATCCGAGGATGGGATGTCACAATTGGTATCACATGAAACCACGACCCATGGGCTGACTACAACATGAGCTTGATGATAAACCTAGAAGCCACAATACAAGGAAAGCCATTGATCATTACTTGATGCAGCATATGTCTATGATGTAAGTCAAAAGATACCTTTTCATTGATTTCACAAACAATGGATCAGACATCTAGATCCCAACAACCACCAAAATTATTTCATGGATATCATTAATCGACGAAGATTTGATTACACCTCATTAAGATTCATCAATTACAAAAGATGTTGGTAAGACAATGATAGACCGATCCAAGTAGCTCTTACCCATCTTAATACTATAATTATTAATTAATTAAGGTCATTGTTAAATTTCTTTTAAGAAAGTTAGTAACCATGACTTGAATTGATCTTGTTTTGTTGAAATTCACTATCCAAGTAATCTAGAAGATTCTAAGTTACCATAGGTTGACCTAGAAATGTCAATTCAACAAAATAAGCTAACTTGGTCCTTTTAATTACTGAAAAAAATCAACTCTATTTTTGAACCCTAAAAATATGTCCAATGCATAGTACTCATCAAGATGATTCCAACAGTACAAATTTCGTCTCAGTTGGACTTACGGTATGGGAGACATTGATATTTAAAGTTTCTCATTATACATGCATTAAAATAATATTAAATTATTATTATTATTTAAAAATAAAAAATTATTTATAAAAAAGAGAAAAAAATGTCAATTTTTGGGTTAGATATCAACTTGGAATTACCATTTACCCATACCGAAACCCTGCCCTGTCATTGGCCGAACCACCGCATCAACCGCCGAGGAAAGGTGGAATAAAATAATAATAAAAAGTTAAAAAAAATCTCTAAAATACTTATCGGGAGGTCACAAGTTTGATCCCGTGCCCCAAAATACTTTTAATTAAATAAAAATAAAAATAAAAATATAAAAATATTATTTATTTAAAAAATAAAAAAAATAACTAGGAGGTCATGGGTTTGATCCCAAGCCTCAACTTAGTTTTATTTTTTTAAAAATATAATAAAAGATAATAAAATTTTTCATAAAATAAGAATAAAAATAATAATTAAAAAAATTTGGCCATGTAACCCCAACAAGGGCTGTGCAGGCCATTCAAGGGCCTTGTAGGACCTACCAAAGGCACACAAGCCTAGCAGGTTGCGCTGACTATGCAAGGGCTACTAAAAGCACGCAGGTCACGTTGACCCTAATAGGGCTGCTGCAAGTGCACAAGCCACCTTTAGCTATTGCCCACCATGTGCACTGTTGTCTACATCATGCTCCACTGCCACTTGTTGCCTACATTTGCCACCGTGCCTACACCTATCCCCATGGCACCAACCACTGTGCATCACCATGTGTCGCTGCCTTACTGCTTGTTGCTACGAAGTGCCTTGCCTTGCCATTAGAAATCACCACCTGTACTATCAAAAACCACCTCTCGCATCTTCAAAAACCACCTAAACAGGGCTACACAAGCCCAAGGATGAGCCACATACACCCTAGTGAGAACCGTGCAAGCCCTAAAAAGGGGATACACAGGCTTTGGGCAATGCCACCCAGTCCCTTTTTTGTCAACTTCACCGTCGTTGCCACTACCATTGACAACAAGCACCTCCATCTATCACATTACTTACCTTGTCCATGTTCCCTACCCTGCTACCATCCATAGCTCAATCACCCGACAGCCACCTAGGCCACCACTGGTGCGCCATTGTAGCCACTATTGCCATTGACATGAAAATGGCAAATTCTCCATCAAAAAAATTGGAATTTTCATCAATTGACAGAAAATTCAAAATTTCATCGTCAAATTTTTAATTTAAATTAAAAATGCACAAAAATAGTTTTTAAAATTTGAATTTGGTGCATTGATAGCAACTAAGATAAGAATTTTGTAATTAAGCACACTCGCCTTGGAGTAGAACTGGGATGAGTGACCTCTCGGAAAGTCTTGTTTTTCGCACCAAAGGTCTTAGACTCCAGAAGCCATAACTTTTGATTTCAGAAACCTTTTTCGATGAACGAAGAGTGGTTTCTTATAAATTTCAACCTTTCAAACCCAATGGTGGAGTCAAATTCATCCCAAGGAACCCTAAAAATTAGTTTTCACTCCTTGCTCAATATAGTGCCTCGAGATCCTCAAAAGTTTAAATTTCACACAACTTGAGCATACGATGTCCATTTTCAACATATGAATAGTCATTTCCAACATTTTTTACCCTTTTGAACTTAATGGTAAGGTTAGATTTATCATTTGGGCACTTGATAATTCCATGATATCATAAATTAAACATGTTACGCTTTAAGATTTAATGCATAACCCTTACAGATAGTCTTAAGATTACTATGGCATGTCATTAATTATGCTATAGGAGTCAGTATTCTGAAGGGGGGTAGAAAGGCCGCTAAGAATTAGATAATATAATTACATATTACTAAAATTATATGATGTTATTAAATATTACTAAAATTAGATAATGTGATTATAAAAATAGATAATGTAGTTATTCAATTGATGTAGTTGATTATTAGTCGATGTATTAGTTAATGATCAGTTGATGTGTTAGTTGGAGAATCAGTTGAAGAAATAGAAAAATATTTAACAATCAAGAAAAAGGTATATTAATCCATCCTGCAATCAAAACATAGCGTAAAAACAACATGGAGACTCAAAATTTCATTTCAATGAGTATGATACTCATGAAGAGAAATGATCTAGACAAGAATCCAAGAATGAGAATAAAAGTTGCAACATACAACATGCTTGAAAGATCCCTAGTAAGTGAGAAACAATATTTGCTATGTCTATCATGGGCTTTAGATTGGCACGAATATCAATACCCACACATTTTAGCAAAATTAGAAGATTTGGATGCTGATGTCTTGTGCTTACAAGAAATATTACCATGGGAATTTCTATATCAATTCCAACCAGACTTTGAAAAGATGGGATACAGAGGTATTTACAAGAAAAAAGGTTCTTATGGAAGTTCTTCTTTTGAGCGACATAGATTAGCCTATTGCAGAAATCACAACATGGATGGTTGTTCGATATTTTATAAAGAAGCCAAGTTTGAATTAGTACAAAGATTTGAATGGAGTTTAAAAAATATGATTTTTGAAATTCCAGGACTTCAAGCGATGGAAAAAAAAACAGTTAAGATTTCAGAAAAATCACATAGCCTTTGCAATGATTCTAAAATTTCATCTATCAAGAAGATGTGTATGCATAGTTAACACACATTTGATAGCCAAACCAATATGTTCAGCTGTTAGACTATGTCAAGGAGCATATTTGATTAAGCAAATAGAAGAAAGTTTGAAGAATAAGTTATTACTAAGTTACATTAATCCAGTTCCATTTATTCTTTGGGGAGACTTCAATGTAAAATTTGCAAGTAGTATTTATCAATTATTAAAATATGGATCTATAAAGAAATCTTTGGAAGATGAACCTGATTTGAAGAAGATGTTTCCATCAATTTAGCATGCAATTCTATTAGCTAGTGCATATTCTGCTTATTTGGAATCTTCAATAGATAAATCAGATTTTAGAATTCAGGAACAGATGATGTTGATGGATAGAACTCATCAAGAACTACAATTTACCAATTACTCTACTATGATTAATGAAGATGGGTCAACAACATTCTTTATTGAGACTTTGGATTATATTTGGTACGATGTCCAATTCTTTCAAGTTACCAAGTTACTAGAATTAATTTCTAAATAAGAAGTTGAGAAGAATCAAGATCAAGCCTTGCCATCCTGAACAAGACCATCTGATTACATACCACTTATGGTAGAATTACAAATACTCCCATCAATTCATAAGGTTGATCAAGATCAAGAAGTATCTCACTCTTACTTTTATTTGATGATCTTATTAGTTTGTTCATTGTTCAATTTATATTTCAATTAGATAAGTTAAATATCTATGATAATAAAAATTGGGAATAAAGACTTCTCCCTGCTTTTACTTGGGTAACTAGATTCAAGTTGCACTTTATGAAAAATGGTTAGGACTGGTGATTGGTAATTGATAAATCTTTAATTCACCATTATTTAAATAAAGTAAGTATCAAGAAAGTAATATTTAATTTTAAATATAATTTTTTTCACATATATCTTATTTGCAAAATAAGCAAGAAATAACTTCAAGTTCAAAGGAGAAATCAAATTTTTGGAACATGGGATCATGAAAGAAGTATTGGAGTTGGAAAAAGATAGAGAACGTGGACTCATTCGAGGACAAAAAAAAACCTAAGGAGGGTAGATTGTCACATCCCCATTCCCAAATGATACTGCTACCTAATGAAGATGATGTCTTTTGATAACAAGTGTTATTTTTATCTTAACAAAACCCAAAAGGGTAGTTGTGATTAAGACCTGAAAGGGTGCATTGTAATAACAGTTGTGTCTCTTAAGGTAACCTTTGGGGGTTTGACCTAAGGCCTTTATACCCAGGGTTAGAGGTTGTGCCAGGTATGGAGTGGCGAAGCCAGTATAGACAAGTCACAGGAAGCCAAGTGAAGCAAGATAAGAAGTGGACTGGCCATGCCTTCTAGCTGGGTTATAAGTCTAACCGTGGTGGCAGTGTTGGATTGCCTCTAAGGGATAGATGCCAAAAGAAAAAAACCCCAAGAAACATTCTCAGAGCATGATTCAAATATGCTATTCCATATCAATAAAGCATTCTTTTCTTTCTCTCTCTACATTTTTCCTATTATTCCCTTTTTTGACATTTGCCATGACATCCAAGGATGGGTTGTCACACTGACTTTTTGGGATGTGGGGTTCTTTTTGGGGGGTTGAGGAGAGAGGCCTCCCATTACTTTTGGGATTGTACAAATCTCTTGTAATTTTCTTTTTATAATTAATCTAACCAAAATATTTCCCAAAAAAATAGTGCCCCCACCAAACCATCATTATTTGTTATCTAATGTAAAAATTCAATGACTTCTGTGTTTACAAAGAATGTACCTTGCTAACAAACTAAATGCCAACAATATTGATGGCATTTTCCATAGTAACTCAACCCTTCCAACCAGTACGTGCATCAAATACTCTTTGATGGGATGCGATATCGCATCAGTCCCTGCGATATCGCATAGCCCATCGCTAGTTCTATAAATAAGAGGTGGCTGTCCCTTGTTTCCACATCTAGATCTAGACCCTTAGCAAAACTCTGGTAGTTTTACCATTCTAGAGATAGAATAACTTCCATGTGCTTGCAGTAGGAGTCTCAAAGTGAACAGATCTTTATTTGAGCAAATTGTACCTGAGCACACATTTGTGTATGGAAATAAAGACGAACTTTCACATAAACCTTGCAATGCATGGACTAAGCTAATTAGGATTTAATTAATGTTAAATGCTTAAATTATTTCTCAGATAAGTAATCTCTCTCAACCCTCAGCTCCTAGTTAAGTGCATTCAGTATGCCACTTCGAGCACGTGTGCTACGCTTGCTAACCCAGTAACGAATAGCGTTTGGTAATCCTAATAGCGTTGCACTAGTTCAGGGTGTGTACAGCAAGTGGGAACGGATACTGATGCTAGGACGATTAAAGCTTAGTTAGTGAAGGTTAGTTACTTAGTCTCTTCACCCTTTCCTCTCTTAGCATAGGCAATAAAAAGATAAAAGCTATAAAAATCATATACCTCAGATTTACTTAACCGTACAACCATGACAATACAAGTAAGTCTAGGAAGACAACGATTGATTAACCTTAAGTGTTCCATAAGGCGTGTAAGCACTTAGTCCTTGGAGTTCAACTAGATCGTGCATGTAATGCTCGTATCCGTATGGTTGAGTGTAGGGGTACCTCGCCACTCATCATTGGCACCGTTGCCCGAAACTTAGTTGTTTGTGCACTACGTAGAGCATAGGAAATCATCCACATCGTTGGGAAGCTTAAACGAACCCTTAGGGTTAATCATATGAAAAAAAACATAATGGTAAACAACACACTGAACAAAACTAAGATGTCTTCTTCTCCACAAAAAAGCACTTCACCGCCTAGGACCAACACTAGAGATAGTTGATGGAACAACATACATAACCAAGAACCACTAGTTCCTCAATAATTCAGTGTGGTATATATTCATCACGATGAATATATACCCGACTTTACCTTTGTCTTCCATCAAGATGAACAATTGCGTTGGAGAGACTTGGAGGGTAACATAGTGTTGCCTCCAAACAGAGCAGCCCCCAACATGCTCCTTCGTGCCCTTGCACAAATTGGCATGTCACAATTATACGCTGAGTATGTTGCACTCGATTACAATGTAAGGGACTACCATCTCACAAAAGCGCAATGTCAACGGGACTCACAGTAGGAGAGTTACCAGACATCATTGAAGGATAAAGAACCCCATAATGCTTTACCCATCATAAGAGAAATTAAGAGTAGTGAACCTATCTCAATAGGTTCTCCACAAAATGATGTTCCCCCTCCTAATGATTGTGAGGAGGTAGGGTATCAAAACCTTTGCTCCACGATTCACAACCCTAGTTCTGATTCCCATGAACACCAAGTGTTCCATGAGAGAACACAAACACAAGATAAGGGCAAGCATTCTGATTGTCATCATGATCGGGGTCGAGATGACCGAAGGAAAGTTAGGAAACATCGTCATGATAATGGTTCTCCTTCCTCTTCACCTTAATCACACCATTCACCCTCTCCTTCAACATCGGGATGCAGTCACAAGGAACCTCATCATGAGGATAAGGGTAAGCAAAATGAGAAACCTCAACAAGAGAGTTGAGAGTGAGGACAAGTGCATTCTAGGGAATCATGGCATGGAAGAAGGAAAAGTAGGGAACCGCGTAGACATCAGAGATCCATGAGAGAGACGACCATGATGAACCACTACTTCCAACCCGAAGCATGTTAGACATTACGGAGGTTGTTAGAATACCTACAAGGCATCAAAAAGATAATCGGATCAAGAGACTAGACATGAATAATATCCCATGATTTGATGGGGGATACAATGCTGATCTGCAGAATCACTTACAGGCATTTCACAATGCATGTGCCTTGTAGAACATTGAAAACGTGTGGCAAAAATTAAAGTTGTTCCCAATGACACTCATAAAAGAGGCGGAAAGCTGGTATTGGTCCTTAGAACCGGAATCCATTAGAAGGTGGAGTACGATGCTAGAATTGTTTAACGATAAATATCAAACATACTCCCAAATGTCCAACTTGCGGAAGCAGATCCAAGGATGGAAGAAGGGTAATCACGAACCCTTGGATGCTGCCATGGGCTGATATTATGCATTGCTACATCGTTGCCTGGGCTGTGGTTATGCACAACGGGATCAACTACGCCATCTCATAGATGGGCTAAGACATGAAACCAAGAGAACCCTTGGGACATATGCCCAAGGGAGATTATCTGAACTTAGGTCCCATGAGGTTCATAGATTTTTGGAGCAAGTAGCTAAGGAAGAAGAAGAGCTATGCAAGAAAGAAAGCGTGGAGGAATACAATCGCGATCCTTCCCTCTGAAAGAGGGGAGTAAGATTCTGTGAGGAGGAGGATGAGTCACCACTCAAAGAGTTGGTGAGTAGGAAAACCTTGCCACTTTAGAAATTAAAAACTAAAGTGTCGGCTAAGGTAGATCAAATGTGGGACTCAGATAGTAGATTTGAAACTATTTTAAAAATTGTAGAGGAGTCTAAGGAGCAAAGTAGTGACCATGATAAGAAAAAGAAGAGGGATTTGGACCATGCACATAACAAAGGTAAGGGTAAATTAGCTATCACTGAAGAGGTTGTGGATTTGGATACAGAAAATGAAAGTGGATGTGAGATCTGCCAATATGACCATCCTAAGGAATGTTGCCCAATAATCTCACATCTACAAGAGTCTGGGGTGTATGCACTCAACCCAAGACTTAACAAACGATAAGCACCCTGTTGGTTACCTTATCCCCAAGGTAACCCGAGGCAGTTCCACCAACCGTTAATGTATTATCCAAGTGGAACTCTGCCACAACCTATGGAGCAACACCAGCAGTGGCAATACCCACAATCATGGGTGATGCCATCGCCAAGGCAACACTTGTAAGCATGACATCATAGTGACATCATACTAAGCCAAAGCCAGTTGTTCTTAGTAGTCAAAAACAACTAGGAAGATGTCAAACTTTTTTTGTTTAGAAGTATTCTTCCATTTATAAAATGAAAATGCTTCATACTTTGCAAAGAAATGATACATTCAAGTCCATAGAATCTTCTAGAAGGTTTTGGATAGGAGAATTGATGTGTAGATAGCTAATATGAAAAATGACATTAGATGTCGAGAGTGAAATTGACCTAGGACATCAAAGACAAAAAATGGTGTTTCACATTGAAAGGCAATTTTTTTCAAAAAGTTTAAGTCAAGATCAACATAGGAACTAATGTCAAACGTTGAAACTAAAGATTGTAGATGAGCAAAAAAATGACACTACAAATAATGTGAAATGTCACTTTTGACAAACGTTGAAGATGGAGATCATAGACCACATTGCTAATGATATTGAACATAAAATCTAAGCTATTTAAGATAGATTTGAGTTAAGAAGCCAAAAAATGTACCTAAAACTCTAAGTTATCTAGAAAAGTCAAAGTAAGTACAACAATCACAACTTTAATTTCTTCTAAAAAATGAAATTCTAAAAACTCATATAGTTAAGAAAGTATCAAACATTCATTAATAACATGTCTAAGTATGATTATAAAATTTCTTGTACCAAGTTTGAGCTAAGTATCAACCTCTTTGACTTGGAGCTTAAGAATATCACATAATATGAATTTGAATATAGTCTTGAATGTTTCTTATCCAATCTTAATCATTTCATCAAGTTATAATAAATTAAGACAATAGCTTTTGCTAAGTTTATATTTATGTGAGACAAGATTTAAACCTTGTTACAATATTAGAATAATAGAGTATTTCCTACAAATTTTCTTATAGGTAATCCCAACATCAATCCTGTCATAGAGTTGGTTCCAAAAATTATCTTTAGAGTGTTAAAGATGTAAGTATGAGTAGTGATGATGAAGTAACATCATCTATGCCTCTAATCCCCAAAACTATTCTACCATTTAACATGACTTCTTAAAATCCTCCAATCTAGCATGTACATCAAATCCATCAACATAATGTCCCTTATAGTTATGTCCTATAACCTATTCCTTTGTCACATTCCTCTATTCAAACTACTTCCCTTTCCATTCCTTATTTTCAACCTGGTCCTTCTAGTTTTCTAATGTTTATTTATATGAATCAAGTGATGTAGATAAATTAATAATCATTTTTTATGGATTAAGTGATATTAATTCATTGATGATTATTGACTAAAATTTCATAGAAACATATTGAAATTCTTATAGGCATTTATTTGGAGTAGGTATTACATAGGGCATGCAACCCTAGTAGGACATGTTGATATATGATCATCTAAAGCTTGCAATGATTTATACACTTTTTAAAAGTGTTTGTAGACATTCAAATTAGGAATGATCCAAGCACATACCACTTTAGCATAATACATTAATACATGATCATCCAAAGCTTATGATGATCCAAAAAACTTATAACAATATTGGCATTTGAATTTTTGATTACTTGAATTAGCAACTTTTAACAAGGTTTTTGCAACATCATTTACTTGCATGTTTAATGTGTCATTTCCTATCAATAATAATCATTATTGAGCTTCCTCTTATTCACTTAAACATCTCATGTTAACTCTTGTTGATTTGATCATTTGAGTTTGACTTTCCTACAACATGAATTTAGGGGAACGTCAACAATAGAATTTAACATTTGTATAGTATAGTTTCATATTTAATCCAATTTTTACTTTTAGTATGTACTTCCTCATTATAAGAGTATATGAACATTAAAGTTATTTATTATGGATAGGTGCATGATAAAGTCTATGTTCAAGATATTGGAGTGGTGCATGTAGATACATGTATATATAAATATACTATTTAGATGTATTGAGAGTTTCATGCCTTAGACTTTCTCGTAATACATGGCATGCTATTACATGAGTTTGCTTATGTAGTGACAATTAGCATATGGCCTTTGGACATGGGTTTACAATATGTTGAATACATTAATTCAATAGATGTTTACATGTGTAGCATGCGAAATATTGATGGTTATATGTATTTTTGTATTGCAAGTGTCTAAAGTTTTAGAGGAGGAATATTAGTTTTTGAAGAGAAAACAAAATTGAACATTAAACATAGCATTATAAATATGACATTAAATTTAGATGCAATGTAGAATATATACATCTAAAACCAAAGTTGTCGATCACCTTTTTCAAGTGATATCTATCTTGGTTTTCTAATATTTATAATTGTAATGATGAGATATGAGAAAATTTAAACTTTTTGAAATTTGACATTATGTAATAAAATAGAAATGCTTAGAGTACTTTACTAAAGTATGATTTGACATTGGTTTAATGTGCAACATGTAAGAACAAGATATTTGCATCCCTATTTATAGTTAAGATGGCATCAATTAGGATAAGATATAAATCAACTCACTTTCAATGCCAATGTAGAAAATAATTTTCATGTCAAATAAATATTAAAAACAATAATTATAATGATATTAAATCTCAATTTGGATGTCAATTTAACCATATTAAGAAAAGTTATCCTAATTTTAATGTTGGTCATTGATGAAATATATGTTGGTTAGATGTTTATTGAAACATATTATTGAAACTTATACTAACATTAATGTTTGTCATCATTTCCAATGTTAATTTAAAGTAATAAATAAATATGGTATCAAAAGTAACATTGGATGTTAGTATCAATGTTAATTATAGGATACAACCTTAGAATTGATCAAATATGGAATACATAAATGCTTGAGTTACCATGTTGTTATACTATACCATTATAAAACACCATTTATTTTATCACAAACAAAGATAGTTTTACAAATGTTGGCTTAATATCTAACGAAAAAATGTATAAAATCAGTGAAATTTGTTACTTAAGATATTCGCATGTAATGGACATTACTATGCAGAATATATAAATATATAGATGATATGTTACAAAAGATTATTTGCAAATAGATTTATGATGTTTTTGATGCTCTTTACTACATTATTTTTGTAAATGGAGATGTTATTGAAGGAAGCTTGAGCAATTTTTGTTGTTCTAAATATTTTGCTTCCAATGATAGGTTTATGGATTTGAGATTGATGACAAATTCAACATTGTCAATTTCAGAGACCAAATTAGATGCAATTGGTTCTACATGTACTTCAAAGGCTAGCATGTTATATTATAAAGACTAGACTCAAAGATATGACTACAAATGTAAGGCCTACTATTTTAGTTGGTGTTATGCTTATAGGGAGCATTAACCATTGTAATTTATAGACTATTAATGACCATAGAAAATACAAGGGTAATTGCTTCTGTTTATCCCAAATAATAAGCACTATGGACATATATTGGAAATTTAGTTGATCAAATGGTGGCTGTTGATAATTTGAGAGGTGTATGATCATGTACTATAAAAGTTTGAATGATGCTTTATTTCTAGCCTAGATACTTTTCATGATAATTCTCATAATATCATTGACTAGCCTCCTATCCATCCATATGTTGTATGTTAGAATCATAGCACCCTTGATGATGAGACGCGATATGGCATGGGCCGTGATATCGCGTCATCCCCTGCGATATTGTGTACGCGATATTGCAGTCCGTTGCCAAATCTATAAATAAGAGGCGACACTTCCCTTATTTCCCATCCTAGGCTTAAAGTAGGGAAACTCTGGTAGTTTGGTCACTCCAGAGATAGAATATTTTCCATGTGCTCGTAGTAGGAGTCCCCAAGTGAATGGATCTTTATTCGAGTAGCTTTGTACCTGAACGCAAGTTATGTACGGCAATAAAGACGAGCTTTGTGGATAAACCTTGCAGTGCATGGAATAGGATTTATTACATGTTATTTCTTACCTGTTATTTATTACCTGCATTAGCGCGGCATGAGTATGACTTGATTACAAGCATTGAC
>MNCI01032872.1:131104-206087 GCA_015680685.1 Gnetum montanum | reverse complement strand
TGGGAAGACAACGAATGATTAACCCCAAGTGTTCCATGGGATGTTTAGGCATTTGGTCTGTAGAGTTCGACCGGATCGCGTGTGCTACACTTGTTTCGTATGGTTGAGTGTAGGGGTACCTCGCCACTCATCACTTGACAATGATAAAATTGTGTTTTAGGTTACCATCATTATCAAGTTACAATGTAATTGATGATGTAGTTTCAAAAACTTATGTAGCAATTGGCTCATGAAGGATCTATAACTTTATTGGATTATGCACTCTTATCTTCTCATTGGTTAAGTAAAGATGCAATGCATCTTCAAATCCATCCTATTCATTTGACATTATGAGAGCACTAATTCTCTTCATCAGTAACTCATATCATCATTTATTGTAGTGTCATTTTGGACATTTATGAGTAGCTTTCTGAACTAATGTTGATCAAGGCTACTGACATCTTGCCTATGCACTATGTTATGTGTGATAGTATCCTAGAAACTCTTTCATAACTATCATGAAAGCGTGATATCTCTATATAATGGGCATTGTTTAATTGAAGGAAGTTATATGAGGTTTCCTATAAGTAATCATGGACTAATGTTTAAATAGTTCATCACTTAATTTAGAAAATATTTCTATGATCTTGTGATGAAAGTTTTGAATCTTTTGATCATCCATGAAGCTCATCTCATCTATTATTATGCACATGATATTTATAAATGTTCAATTAGGGATGGGTCAAGCATGTATTGATTTGGTATAACAAAACATGGCCATCTAAAGATTATGATGATTTAAACACTTTGTAAAAATCTTTGTAAATATCTAAATTAGAAAATTATATCATGGATTTTGCACTATCATTCTCTTGTACATTTAATGTATCCTTTAGTAATAATAGACATTGCTCAGCCACCTCTTCTTCACTTTAACCAAGTATGTTAAAGCATGTTGATATGGTCATTTCAGTTAAACTTTCCTATATTATGAAATTAGGGAAACATCACTAGAAAAATTTAACATTAATATTATATACCTTCATAATTAATCTAATTTGTAATTTTAATAAGTATTTTCATATCATTATAATAGCAAAAGAAAGTTAATGTCATTTATTAAGGACAAACAATTGATTACATCTATGTTCAAGATACTAGTGTGATGCATGTATATATATGGATTGATAAGTCATATTTTTCATGAACAATGATATTGTATCAATGATATCATTAATATGATATCATAGCACATGCTACGTTATTGTTGATAAAATATCTTGAGATGTGTGCAACCTGATGAGTAACAAGTAGTTCCTACACCCAACCATATGAATCACTAGCATTCACTAAGTGATCTAGTCATATTTCATAGACTTTACCTCTCTAAGTACATCTTATCTAGGTAGTGAATCTTATAAATGTGATCATTTTCTTCCCAATTCCATTATGAGGTATAATAATATGATTAAGTGTAGGGACTACTTGTTGTTCATCATCAATGTCATTGTCAAGAACTTTAGTTAGCTATGTGCATTGTCTAGAAAGTTAGTGAAATCACTCAACAACATTGTAACAAATCCTAAGGTCAAAATACAACAAAGTATACTATAATTTGAAAACTAATATGGCTTCTTCTTGCAAGGAGGATTCTCTATCGTCATTCGTGGACAATTCTAATCTAAGGTAAGAAGATCCAAAATCACCTATGCACCAATAGTGCAAGGTGATCTACATACATCTGAAAGCTTACACCTTGGATTTCACCTTCATCATACATTGAGATGAAGAATTGCAGTGGAGGGACAATGAGGGAAACATCATGTTACTGCCCAATTTCTCAATTCCTATGATGCTACCCCACAATCTCATGAGACTGTGCATCACAAGGCTTAATGCTAAGTATGAGATGCAAGACCATGCCTACTGAGATTATCATCCCATTGAGACATAGAGAAAGAAAGATATGCAAATGGAAGCTCGTTATGAGGGTTCAAAGGACAAACAGTTCACAAATCTCTTATTCCTATTGGAAGAAAAGGAAGGGAAAGACATCATTTTAGGGACTTTCTAATACATAGACTCTCGTCCCCTCCTCAATGAGAAGGCCCTTAATTAGTGTCTACAATCCACGGTAGACAACCCTGATTTGGGAAAGAACATGTTCCATGACCATGGGGACTCTAAAGGAGTGAGTCAATGTAGGAGCAATAATAAGCATCATGATAAAGATAAACATGGAAATTGTGGCCATGACCAAAGAAGAGGGGGTAGTAAGAACTATTTTGGTGATGGATCTCCTTCCTTTTTGCCTTCATCATCCTCATCATCTTCCTCCTCCAACTTTGATTGAAGCTACAAAAGGAGCAGAGACTATGATGGAGGTGACCAATAGGATAAAGATGATTGTAGATCCTACTAGAATAGTAGAAACCAAGGGCATGGGCAATCAAGAGAGGCCCACCATAGAGAATGGAGGAAAAATAGAGGACATCATATATATTATGGCCATAAAGAATTCTATGATTATGATAAGCCTCTACTTACAACTAAAAACATGCTGGACATTGTGGAGGCTGTAAGAATTCCAACAAGGCATGTGAAAGATAGCCAAATAAAATGGTTAAACATGAATAATATCTCTAAATTTTAAGAGGGATATAATTTTGATCCACAAAACCATCTCCAAGACTTTCACAATGCACACACCTTACAAAACATGGAAAACAAATGGCAAAAATTGAAACTATTTATGAGCATACTAATCAAGGAGGTTGAAAGTTGGTACCAGTTCTTAGAACTATAATCGATTTGATGGTGGAGTATGATGCTTGAACTCTTCAATGACAAGTATCATATGTACTCCTAAGTGTCTAACTTGAGATGGTAGATCCAAGATTGGAAGCAAGAAACACATGAGTCCTTGGATCTAGTCATGGATTAGTATTACTCTCTATTGGACTGATGCCCAAGCCATGTCTATTCTCAAAGAGAGTAGCTCTATCATATCATAGATGGGCTCCAAACAGAAACAAGGATAAGTCTTGGGCTCTATGCCCAAGGAGGGCTTTCAGAGTTAAGGGCTAATCAAATTCAAAGGTTTATTAAGTAAGTGAAAAAAGAAGAAGGTGAGCTAAGGAAAAGGAAAAGTGCAAAGAAATACAACTGGGATTCATCCATTTGCAAAAGGGAGGTTTGGTTTTGTAACAGTGAAAAGGAGACACCACTTGAAGAAGTGGTGCAACAAAAAATATTACTAATACAAAAATTTGTTTCTAAAATATCAATAGAGGTAGATAAAATGTGAGATTCTCTTAATGAAAAATTCTAAAATTCTCTAAAAGTCATAGAGGAGAGCAAAGAGCAAGAAGGTAGTGGTTATGAATGAAGAAGAAAGAAGGAAGGTAAATGTGCCCATCAGAAGGGTAAGGACAAAGCTGCTACCATTGAAGAGGTTGTGGATTCTAAAACAAATGTCGATGGTGGATATGACATCTACCAATATGAACATCCTAAGAGATGTTGTTCAATTATGTCACACTTTCAGGAATCCAAGGTGTACGTGCTAAATCCTAGATTGCCAAAATAGCAAATACCCAAGAGGTTGCCTTATCCTCAAGGAAACTATAGGAAATTCTACAAAAAAGCCCAAGATCCAAGTTAAACAACATCTCAATCACATGAGTAGTACCAGTAGTGCAGCATAGACAGTCATGGGGGATGCCACCACCAAGGTAGCAGTACCTTTACTGTCAACCAAATCTATATGGGTACTATTTTTAGTAGCTCATTTCTCCATGTAACTCTTCTAGTCACACCTCTTTTCAACACCACTACTACCCTCCTGAATACTATAGAGCATAATCTTCAAGAGGAAAGTTCCCATTTCCCTACTATCCTTCTCATCCTTCTACACCTGTATCTCCATCCTCAACTATGTTGCCATCCACTCCATTCATGCAAGGTGAAATTCTAGCCTAGCTATAGCAAAGAAATAACACAAGATTTGTTAACTTATAGCCAACTCCGTAGTTGAGTGGTTTGGACACTAAGCCTTACAAAAGACCCTTTTTCTAAATCAATAGTCCTACAAAGTCATCATAGACATCTTTAGCTATTGATCTTGCTTCTCCCTCCTCCTCTGCAACATCCTTTGAGATCCCTTCAAACCAAACACCTTCTAAAGTGCAGACTGTACTATTGACCCACATGGTCATTGATTGGATAAAGGTTGACCACCTTTCCAAGAAGAGATCTAATTGTAGAAGTCCTCTCATTTACTTACAAATCATTGGGAATGAACCATGCAAGGCTCTTCTGGACTCAAGTTCTAGGGTAAATTTGATCTCACATGAAATGTACAAATCCTAGAACCTACCTCCTCTCAAGAATAACAATATTAATCTAAAGTCAGTAGATAAAATCCATCACTATTCCCTTGGGGTTGGTGAATGACATTATAACCACTATCTATGAGTGGCCATATCCTATTGAATTCTTGGTGATTCATGTGAATAACTATAAGGAAGACTTCCCAATCATCATGGGAAGGTTGTGGCTAAGTACAATTGATGTGTGGCTGGGAGTCAAAGAACTCTTCTTAGAGATTTACAAGGAAAATGACTTTGGAAAGACAGAGAGGAACCATGTTTCATGCATTGCATATAGTGATACAGGGTGCCACTATGTGCAGAAATTATGAATAGTTAGAAGTACTACACTCATAGCATGCAAGCAATGTGCCAATGTCATGGAAGTTCAAAGGTGTCTATACATAGTAATCACAAAATAGGAGGACACTTAGTGGCTAACAACTAAAGAAAAAATCAATTCAACACTATGCATGGAATTAATTGAGGGCATTACAATTGCCTACGTTGAAGGCATGGATGAAATAGAATAAGTCCATCATCAACTCTTCAATGAACCTAATGAAACCAATTGGGGAAAGTTGGAAATCCCTGAGAGCATTAAACATGAGCCCCTTGAGTTGAAAACTCTACCAACCAAAATGGAATATGATTTTTTGAATAATCACAAGCTAATAATTATCAATGCCAACCTTGCTCTTATGTTGAAAGAAAAGTTGTTAGAGGTGGTTAACAAATGGCCAACAACCTTTGCTTGGTCATATCATGAGCTAATGGGAATTTACCCAAGGATATGCAGCATCGCATCTACAAAGATTCTTCCATTAAACCAAAGAGGCAACCACAACAATAGTTGAATCCAAAACTCAAGAAAATTGTCAAAGAGGATATTGAACAACTCCTCAAGGCAAGGTTCCTCTATTCCATTATAGATAGCAAGTGCATTAGCCCACTTGTGATCGTGTCAAAGAAAGGTGGAAAATGAAGGATCTACATAGATTTCAAGTTGTTAAACATGACAACATACACAAATCATTTTTTTGTCATTATTGGACCAGGTGTTGGACACAATTTCTAGGCATTTCTTTTACAATTTTCTAGATGGTTATAGTGGCTATAACCAAATCCAGATGGCACTAAAAGATTAGGCCAAACCCACATTCACGAGTCCTTGGAGGACTTTTACATATAGAAACATGTTGTTTGGCCTGTGTAATGTCCCTACAACATTCCAACATCTTATCCTAAGCATTTTCCAATAGCAAATTGGTAGTGGGGTGGAAGTCCTCATGAATGACTCCTCCACCTATGGGGCTACATTTGAGTAAGCCCTAGAGCATCTTAAGTGCTAAAAAGGTGTATGGAGATAAATGTTAGGCTTAACTGGTAGAAAATCTACTTGATGATCTAAAAGAGCATTGTATTGGGGCATATAATTTCACAAAAGAGGATTGAGGTGGACCTTAGAAAATAAGGATCATCAAAGGAATCACCCGACAACCTGAAACAATTAAATATTTGAGGCCATTCCTTGGCCACACTAGCTATTACTAGTGCTTCATTGAGAACTTCTTTAAGATTTCCAAACTATTGGTGGACCTAACAAAGAAGGATGCTCTATTTTTCTAGACCAAGGCATGTAAGCATGCATTCTAACAACTCAAGAAAAAGCTCATGGAAACACTGATTCTACGAGCACCTTATTAGTCTAGACCATTCCACATCATGACAAATGCATCTAATTGTGCCTTGGGAGTTATGCTCACATAGTTGGATGATCAAAAACATCCCTACTACATCCACTATGTGAGCAAGAGCATTATGGATGCATAGATGAACCACACCACCACTAAGAAAGAACTAATAGTAGTGGTGTATGCCTGGAGAAAATTTAGGCACTATGTGCTTGAATACAAGGTGCTTGTGCAAATAGACCATAGTGCAATTAGGTTCCTGATGAATAAACCAACGATGAGTCCCCATGCCATACAATGGCTAGTGATCTTATAGGAGTTCAATTTAATCATGGTAGATAGGAAGAAAACTAAGAAAGTGGTAGCTAACCAGTTGTCTTGGTTGAGATGGGATAACAAAAAGGAGGAAAGCCCACTTTCTAATCAATTTCCTAATGAACTTCTCTTTGCTAGAGCTATGACTAAACAAGTGCCTAAGGAAACTAACTAGTACGATGCCATCCTCACCTACCTACTTACTCAAGAGATGCCATAAGAGTGAAACAACAAGAAGAAACAACAATTTCTTCACCAAGCTAAACACTTCATGGAAATCAATGGACACCTTTACAAGGTGTACATTGATGGCCTACTTTGTTGGCGTGTTCCTAATGATGATCAATTGTGTGTTCTCTAGGATGCTCATGAGGGCCCTTGTGGGGATCATTATGCTAGAAGACAAATGACCATTAAAATCCTCATGGTAGGGTATTATTGACCAACACTTTTTAAGGATGTTCATCACTTCATCTACTATTGTGAACATTGCCAACGTGATGGTGGGACAATTGCTCATATGAAGGGACCTCAATAATGGGTCCAACCATAAGAGCCCTTCAATATTTGGGGCATCAATTTCATGGGATCCATTACTTCCATATTCAATGGGAAGATGTACATCATAGTAGCTATTCACTACTGCACCAAATGGGAAAAAGTTGTAGTTGTCACTAATTGCACATCTTCTACAGCTGCTTAATCGGTACAACAACATGTAGTAAATAGGTTTGGGATGCCATATGCACTTATTTCTAATAATGAAACTTACTTTACAAACACCATTTTCAAAAGCTTATGCAACACTCTAGAGTTAAACATAAACTAGTAACACCATATCACCCCTAAGCCAATGGTCAAGCAAAGGTTACTAATAGGAAGATCACAAAAAATACTAACAAAAATCATTAGTAAATATAGGAGGGATTGGAGCACCAAACTCAATGATGTCCTTTGGACCTATCGCTCCACATGTAAATTTTCTATAGGCTACTCTCCTGATGAGCTCATCTACATAAAATTACCAATACTTTTAATCAAAGTAGAACTCTGTACATTGTCAATAGCTTATAGCCTTTGCCTTGACCTGAGCCTAGCACAAAAAGAAAGGTTAATGAATTTCAACATGCTAGATGAGAACCAACTAGTAGGCCTATCATCAAATGAAGTGCATAATGCGTATAATAAAAAATGACATGATCTTACAATTAGGAAAATTAAATTTCAACTAGGAGATAAGGTCCTATATTGGAATCCCACACATGTACCACAACAAAATAAATTTGAAACATTGTGGGAGGAACCTTATATTATCTATGAAATCTTTTCCTCTATAGCCATGTTAATTTACAAACCTAAAAGCCTAAACAAAAAGTTGTTAGTCAACACACAATACCTAAAGCCTCTTTGAGAATCCAAAAGAGCCAATGACCACAACACCTCAGTAGATGAATAATCATGCTTAATTTATCATATATCCTCCTTCCAACTCGATCATGGGAGGAATGGCCATCCATGCTAAATCAAACATAGTGGCTCCTTAGTTTTTTTTCATTTTTTTGTTCTTCACTATTTTTTGTTTTACACTGTCCTTAGTACATTTTCCTCTTTTTTAAATATTATACAATTTTTTCTATATTTTAGATTATTTGGCTTGTATTTTTCTTATGTTTTTCTTCTTTTTCTTTATTTCAGCTAAGACTTGATGCAACATTAGTTTCTAATTGATTGTGGTTTGTACTTTATAATGTTATTTTATTGAAAATGTCTAGATTCTATCTTTGAATTTTGATGTTGATAACCGAGACATGGTTTCTCTTCATGATAACAAGTAATGATCCCACATTATTCATCAATCCACGCAACTCTATGATGTTCCCTTATTTTGAAAGTATGAGGTTCCTTCTTAAAATGAAACTTATAATGATATAACCTTGGTATTTCGAAAATTGGGGTGGATTAAATGAATAGACAAGGGTGTGACTTTAAGGAGATTTGACACTTTTGTACTTTCCTACCCTCACAGGTGCATCAATATCTTCACAAGTCCCTTGCCATTTCTATGTTGACCAATAACAAGAAGCTAAGTCTTTGCATGGTGTGGTTCCCATTCAAAAATTCAAAAAAAAAAAAAAACAATAATGGTAATTCAAAGCACATCCCTTAGCCAAAATAATGGGCTATAAGCATTGGTTATGGGGCTAGAAAGACATTTTACCCATGCCTGAAGACCCCCTCTAACAAAGACCCATCTCACTTCCTGCTTCTCTTTTCTTTTCTTTTTTGAATGGTGATTGATCTATGAGGATATCCTTGTGCTTTGAGGGATGGACTAGCCTAAGAGTGTTAATGAGAGGTCACTAAAATTGGTTGGTTGTAATTTGGACTAAGTATGGACATTATTGAGTCATCTTAACCATAACATCCACAAGGAACTTCATGTGACCATGATATGGGACTTCATTCCATACTCTCCCTCATCCACCTATGCTCTCCATCATTCACCTCACTACCTTTTCTCATGTTTGGTTTCAATGTCTTTGTTTAATATAGTTATCGTTCTTTGATGGTCTCTTTGGTGATTTGGTCCTTAACTAATCATAATCATTAATCATCCATGAGGCCCATGGACTCATTAGTTTGAGGGCATGCAAGGGCATTGAAGGCATGAACTTGCTATGGGGAGGACCCACTTTCATGCTCTTTGGTTGGGTTGGTTAAGTTCCTCATCCCTTAGGCATTTTTCACATTCAAATCTTTTGTACTCCACATTGATTACATATAGTCATGTACTTCTTAATTAAAATTATCCATATGAAATCTCCTTTTTTATGAATATTCTAGTCCTCTTCATGTATTCCATCATGTTCTAGGCTTCTCTAGCTTCCTTTGGACTCTAATTTCATACAAAAACTCTTTTTTTTTCTTAGTTTTTGATGTGAATTTTTTTTCTTTAGCTGCATTGACACAACCTCGTCGACACAACCCCCTATATTAATGTGGCCCTATATTCCCTACCTATAAATAGAGCAAGCACTTAACATTTTTTACACATTTCTCTTAAATACACAAGGAGTTTTTGCCATTTCCAGAGCCCATAACTCACGAACCTCCTGTCTAATTAACTCTATTCTTCAATACTATAGCTACCAAAGGTGAGCTCTATGTTATGAAGGCCACAAACCTTAGGTTTTTGATAAAAAATTTTCAAAATTTTTCTAATTCCCACAAGATTTAACTAATAAAATAATATTAAAATCACTAATTCATGAAGAGTTAAACCTTTTCAATAAACTCTAGTAGCCATCTAAATAAAATAATATTAAAATAATTAATCTTTCATGATCACAACATAGCCAAAGTGTAACTAATCAAACAAGACAAGGTATCCATGTGTTCAATGTTACACATCAAACACTAATCCTTGGTCATGTTGTAATTACAGATGGCACCCAGATCAATATGTGGATAAGCAGTGGGACCATTCAAATCAAGGGATAAGCAACCAAGAACTAGAAGGGGTCAATAGCCAAAATAGCACCAAGAGTAGGCAACCAAAATGCATGCAATAGGACCTCTTCAGGAGGAGCCCAAAGTGAAATATGTTTGGTAGATTCCCAAAGCTAAAACAAAGCAATCCCACTGGGATGAGCCATCAGGATCAAGACTAAACTGTAAGGTTACCTTGATGGATGCCTACCTTAGGCAAATCCATTTCAAGAAGATCCAGAGTTTAGTTCTCCAAGAGTTGACATTTGATCATTTCTTGGACTTTGCTTTAGAAGAAGTCAAAACTCAATTGCAAAATTCTTACATGTGGTCCATTCTTACTTCTAGTAAAGAATGGTACATGGGAGAAACATATCTCTTCTGGAATAATAGGCAATCTAATGCCATAGTGAAAATCAATAACATTAGTATGTCCTACTTAGTGGAGGCCATTTCTCATATCCTTGGGTTTCTAGATATTGGGGCAACACTGGCAGAAATTCAATTGAAGTAGACCTATAGGTGAAAAAGAAGTGGGTCTAATGATGCTATGGGATTGACCGTAAGGAGTATGATGCACTAATCAAGGTAGAGAAGGTATATTTCAAGATTTTAGTCTACCAGCTAAATTTGATAGTGAGGCCAAAAAAAGTGATGGCCATCTATACCCATGCATGCATTGCTCTAAGCTAGAAATTTTTAATTAATCTTCCATAGCTAATCTATCTTGAGATAGAAAAGAACTTCAAGGAAAATGAGCATGGAAAAAGGAGATCCTCTTCTTATGCTTGATTCAGAAATTGTGTAGAAGGGGAGGAATAGGTCACAATTCAAATGACATCATATGACATGTAGCTACTAGCTCTTGGGCGAAAATGATGAAAGATAAAGTGCCATCCAAAGTGCAAGAAGAGGAGTAGCCACGATCACCCACCACTTAGGAAACAATGTCAAAGGCATGTGCTACCATGGAGCACATGTAGAAACTCCTTAAGCAACTCTTTCAAGAGCAACATGCTAGACCAAGTGGTGAAAATTTTGTCTACTAACCAACACTAAGCCATCTAAAAAAGGTCACTATTACCATTAGTTGGTTGAAGGAGAGATAACAGTGTCTTTTCTAAGATAACAATAATTCCTAGAGATCTCTAGTAACACTACTACCTTCTTGGTATGCCTGGAAGATGATGAAGAGACAACCATATTGGTGATGTAGCAACATGAGTAAGAGATAGTAGTAGAGATGGTGGTTGATCGAGTGGTGAAGCATGCAAAGCTCCTACAACTATCATTCCTAATATTGCTACACTTTAGGGTGTGTAGACATTTGTAGTAGCTAGTGGAAGACTTAGTGTAGCCTAGCATTAGGAGGTGTTGGATTGACTGGTTGGAATAGAGTAATCACTTCCGGAGATCTTTAACCTTTCAAATAACATCACAACAATCCAGTCGATGCTCTTAGAGGCTAGGTGCAAGTACATGATTACTAATGCCTAACTTGAAAAAGCCACAACTAAAATTCAACACTTGGCTATTGAAGTTGCGAAATTAAGAGCCCTCTTAACCAATCCCACTATTTTTGGCCAAGTCATGAACAAAGATGAAGCTTTTCTATAACTTTAGGAAATAATTAAAATAGTCAAGAATTCCAAGGAGACTATCATCTTTGATGCATCCATAGCAAAAACAATGGCTTATAACACTAAAAAGGACCTATTATAGACATGCAAGGAGAATGTAGTTTTGATCAAGGACAAGCACTCTGATGAGCAGTGAGGTACCCCTATGCCCAACCATACAAATCACAAGTGTTCACACATGATTTGGTCAAATTCTATGGATGGAACTAGTTGTGCATCTAAATCATTATGCTTTGATCATAGTTTGTTTTCTTCCCACTTGGACTAGTGGTAGCTTTGTCACGTATGGTTTAGTCCAATTGAGGTGCATGATTAATGTTGTCTAACCTTATGCTACTCCTAATGATAATAAGAGATAAATTAATTAAGCTAATTAACAGTGGAAAGTAAAATCTAAACTAGCCTATGTCCAATGAGTATCCATGCCTAATCATCTACACATGCCTTGGACTTCGTATAACTACCACTGGGATTCCCAAGTGTACATCATTGGGCTCACCAAATGATACACTACTAGGTTACCAAGTAGTTACACTTAAGCACTTGCAATTAGTTGCACTCATTCTACTTAATGACAGGAATCATAAATAGTAGCAAATGGAAATATTAACTAAATACAATAGTAAAAAATTAAATAATTAACTAATTACAAGTGATAATAAATCTAAGTGGATGCTACAATGATGAAAATAATCTTGATCTTTATTTTCAGTCATGTAACGCGTCCAAGTACATCACACTTGAATAAGGATGTTGTACAATCACAAACATCACACTATGGACATGCATTGGAAGTAATAGAACTTGAAATCACAAAGCTAAGAAAAAGCTATCTAAAATCTATCCATAAAACTATGTTCCAATCATTCACCAAAGTGTTGCATTTATAGGCTAGCACAGAAAAGACAATATCAGATATCCAACATCATTTCTTGAGACCTGATATCACGTATTAGATATTGAGGCTCTAATATTGAATATCCAATATCAAAGTTGAAAAAATCATGACTCATCACACTCACTATGAAATGTTGAAGCTCAAAAGAACCAAATGGTTGAACTTTTGAGACAATAGTAGGAGTAGCTTGCTAAGGTAACCATGGACTTGAGGAGGTTAGCTACAAAAAATCAAAATCTCTTGATGGAGGTAGTTCAAGCTCTTCACCAAAAATTGACAATTGAGATCATTACTTGGAATGTTGAGGCCCTTGCTTTTAAAAGGATTAAGAACCACTACAATGACCAGGTTGGCCTTCTCAAAGAGATCAATGAAAAAGAGATCTAGTTGGCAAAGGCAAAAATGAATGAGGCCCTCCAGTAGCTCCAACAAAGAGGTGACATATGGAAACCAATCTTTGATGGACTAAATACATACAAAAAAGTAGAAATCTACCTCAAGAAGCTACAAAGCAAAAATCCTCTATTATGCAAACTTGGCAATGTTGACTGCTAAGAGGTCAAGGTCAAAACTAGAAAAGTAAGTGACTAGGTTGTACTTGCTGTACAAGGATGAGTTCAAGCATCATAAGGAGAAAAATCAAAAGCTAGAAATATCCAATGTTGAACTTAAAGTTCTCAAAGCGTAATTCATGAATCAACAATCAATAGCTGAGAACCTAGATTGAAGAATGGATGACTACCAGGAGCTACAAAACACTATCATAGTGTTCAACATCAAATGCAAGCAATTCACTACCTAGTTTGTTAATGTGAAGGTGCTGTTCCTTGTAATGCTCAATCCATAGGACATTCTTGTACTAACCTAGAAGGAGAAGATGAAAGAATTTCATAATGCTTTTTGTCTTTCACCAATAGTTGCACTTGCAACAAGAGAACCATAACCACTACATGCACCAAAGGTAAAGGAAGATCGTTTAGCATCTCAAAAGCCTCCACCTCCTAGGACCATTTAATTTTCTTCTCCTCTTCAACTACCAAATGGATTTAGCTGTCACTTTTAAAATAGTGTTTGATTTTGTTTTTCTAAACATGAATTTTTGTAAAATTTGTAAATCCATACACTTCAACACTTAACTTCAATTTAACTCAGTTGAAGTTAATCAATCATCTATTCAATAATCTAATACCTTCAAAAAAATTTATAAAAAGCTTATTCCTCCTTTAGCTCACTCAAGGATGAGTTTTAAGTTAGTCGTGAGGATATGATGAGTCATCATTACTTGGATTGTATTGATGCGAATGCATTGATGCAATCCCATTGACACATACCCATTGGCATGCACCTATCGATGCATGATTTGATGAGTCAATGCATATGCATGGATAAAGTATCTAGTCTTGTCTATATAAATTCATGCACCTATCTCATTTAAGACATTTGTTCATTATTAACATAGTAAAGCTCTTATAGTTTGTTCTTTTGAGAGTTAGAATATTTTTTAAGTGCCCACAATAGGAGTTGAGAAGTGTACAAATCCTTATTTGAGCACTAACATACTTGGACACTTTTGTGTGAATGGCAATAAAGATGAGCTTTCTTGATAAACCTTGCAGCACTTGGAATTAGCCTAATGTTTACTTTAATGTACTTTAATATTATTGTAATTTACATTTATGTAATTAATTAATTAATTGAATATGAATAATTAATACACATAAGTACAACTATCTCGAGCATATGATTAACACTTGGTAATCCTAGTAGCAGTAATGCTTTGTAATCTAGTAGTCTTGTAATGTGTTTATGATGTGTATGTTAGGTGAGAATATATGCTTATGTTAGGATTACTCTAAGGTATTAAATAGTTACTAGATTAATTAAGCATTTAATTAATTTATTTTCATGCTTATGAGAATTAGATAAAAATATAAAAATTATATAATCATGTGCCTTAGTTACACTTAACCATACCATTGTACCTCACAAGTAGAACTAGGAAGACAATGACTACGTCCATAAGATTCACAACCTAGATAAGGTGTACTTAGAGAGCTAAAGTCTACAAAATTCAACTGGATCAGTTAATGAACACTGGTGATTTGTATGGTTGGGTATAGGAACTACTTGCTACTCATCACAACCCTATAAATATGACACTTGGGCAGTTTCATTCCAATAGTAACCAAACTATTGTAGTTTCATTTCTTGAACTTAGACTTAGTGATTAGAAGTGTGAATGCCTATAGTATGGTGTGTTATAATGAATGGAATATTTGTTTGAATAGTTTGTACTTAGGCACAAGTTATGATTGGAAATAAGATCAAGATATTTTCTACCAATGCAACATTCTACTAGGTTACTCTTTTTACTTAGACTAATGTTTACTATTTTCTTAGTTAATGTTTTACTTTTCCATGAACTTTAATTTTACTATTATTATTAGGTAGAATGAGAATGAATAATCTAGAGCACTTAAGTGCAATTTCTTAGTAAGCCAAAAAGTGTTATTGCTTGGTATGCCCATTAGCATAATGCGTGGTATCCCAGTAGTGGTTTCATGAAGCCCAAGGTATGTATGGAAGATCAAGAATAGTTACTCATCCCCATAGGCTAGGATAGATTCATTTACTTATTTTACTTAGATTTAGAAACTACTTTTACTTTCATCATGTCTACTAGAAGTATTAATAGCCAATCAACATCAGATATCATATACCTCACGGTGAGCTAAACCATACACTTAGACTTCACTATCTCCATGTGGGAAGACAACAATTATGAGCTTAAACCAATTGCTAGCATACTAACATTACCTCATCCATGGATTAAAATTGGGTCATGGGTGAACACTTGTAACTTGTATGGTTGGGTGTTGGATTTCTCAACTGCTCATCATTGGCACCGTTGCTGGGGATGTATCAACGTATGCTAAGTAATTGATTTTATAAAGTTTAGTTGTATCCAAAATCCAAAGTTAAATTCATGATATTTTAAATATTATAAAATTAAGCACACTTAACAAAATGTCTTAAACCATAACATGGCTTCAATCAAAGACAAATCACAACCTGCCAAAGAATCAAAAAGGGGCAATGACAAAATAAGTGATGAAGGAGATTAGAATATGCTGATGCAAGGATTTCGTATGGTCTTCATGATCCTTACTATTCCAACTTTACCTTCATCTTTCATCAAGATGGGCAACTAAGATGGAGAGCTCTTCAAGTTAGCATTATTCTACCTCCACAATGTTCAACACCCATCATGCTTCAGATAGCTCTACAAGAAATGAATCTGAGTGATGCACTTGGAGGGTATCATGCGACCAAACATATGAGAAGGCCCTACGAGCCCACTAAAGAGCAATTAAGAAGAGATACTATCATGGAGACCAAACATGAGCAAAATAAAGGAAGTAAAATCAACTCTCTTATTGTCTTAGAAAATCTTGATGATGATGCATTCATTGCTAGGAAACTCCACTAGAATCATGAAGTCCGTTCTCAAACACCCATCATCCAGTTGAAGGAACTTGTCAAAGTTTAATTGCATCTTGCCTTAGTAGAGACACCTAGAAGGGAGGCAATAGACTCAAAGTATAAGTAGGAATCAAGGCCAAGAGTGTATGCCAAATCCCAAAAAGAAGAATATCAAAGTCATAGAAGGAGGATAAGCTAGCATTGTTCTCATATTGCCTCATCCTCATCCTCATGATTATCCATAAACTTTGATAGGAGTAGACAATGGCACCGAGACCATGACAAGGAGGAACAAAGAACTCATAATCCTCATGACCATTTCCTGAGATAATCTAATGAGGAAGATGAAGACTATGAATAAAGAAGATGCAGGGATAGAAGAGAAGATAGAGAAATACATGAGCATTAAAGGAGGTACCACTACAACAAAGCTTACGAACCCAATCACTATGATGAGCCCATATTGGCTACTTAAAGTATGATCAACATCAAAGAAGCTATTTAAATCCCAACCAAGCATGTAAAGGACAGTCGTATCAAGTAGCTAGATATGAATAACATGCCCAAATTTGAGGGTGGTTACAATGCTAATCCTTAACACCACCTTTAAGCATTCCATGATGCCTATGCCCTGCAAAATGTTGAAGGTGATTAGTAGAAACTAAAGTTGTTCCCACAAATACTTGTGAAGGAATATGAAAGCTAGTACAAATTGCTTAAACTAGGATCAATCAAGAGATGCAGTACCATGCTGGAGCTCTTCAATGACAAATATCAAACTTATTCTTGGTTGTCCAATTTGTGAAAATAGATCCAAGGATGGAAGCAAGGGATCCATGAATCCCTTGATGCGGTAATGGGCATATATTATTCACTACTACATAGGTGCCTAGTTATGGATTTTTTCAATGGAAGCAACTAAGAAAAATTATTGATGGGCTTCAAAATAAGACCAAAGAGACCCTTGGAGTTTATGCCCAAGGTGGATTATCTAAAATGTTCATCAAATACAAATATTGATTAATCAAGTGGCAAAGGAGGAAGGCAAATTAAGGAAAAGAGAATCAACAAAGGAATACAATAGAGATCTATATATTGGGAAAGGGATGCAAGAGTTTACAACCCACAAGAAGAAGGGACCTTGGATCAGGTGATTCAAAAGAAAACTATACCTATTCAAAAATATATCACTGACATAGCAACAAAGGTAGAGAAGATGTGGAACTCAATTGATGAGAAGTTTACAATAGCTTTGAAGATTGTGGAGGAGTGAACAGAGTAGCCTTTGCTAAAGGCAAGGACAAGAAAAAAAATAAGAGACTTTAGCTGAAAGGGAAAAGTGGCTTTAATGACTAAGTGTTTAGAGACAAGCTTTGAAGATGAGAAAGGATGCATCATATGCCAATACAAACATCCCAAAGGATGTTATTTTATAATGGCATACTTACAAGAAACAAGGGCATATGCACTTAATTCCAAATTTGTCAAGAAACAAACGCCCAAACAATTACCTTATCCTCAAGGTAACTATTGGCAAAGCTTCCAACCCACGTACTACCCCAGTGAAGCTTACCTATAGCGACAAGAGTAGTACTATCAATAGTGGCAATAATCCAAATTGTGGACCATGCCATCACCATGCTAACAGTACCCATGTTGGTAGCCAAACTCATATGGATACTATGTGTAACATCCAATTTCTTTGGGTAATGTAATTGTTCAAACTCCATAATACTATCCAACCAAGTACCACAGACCAACACTACCAATAATAGATTCAAACTTATACATGCATCTATCAATAGCTAGTTCCTCAAATTAACATCTAAATCCTTTACTACCATTGCCACCTCCTATAATATAGGGGGAACTACCATCTCAACCATAATAGAAAAGTGCAACCATGGCGATTAACATGCAAGAGGAAGTGATCACATGCAAGCCACAATTCAGGAAAGGACCATTCTTTTGAACACATCCCAAGAAGGGTTAAAGGATTGGAAATACATCTACTTCTAATCCATGCACATCTAATCCTCCATGAAACAATAAGCTTTCCTCATTGTCAAACGTCAATGTAACCACTATCATGCTTACACAAACAATCACTTATTGGATAAAGGCAAGAGCACTTCTATAGAAGTGAACAAATCTAAGAAGTCCCTTAGTTTACCTTCAGGTAGTAGGGTAGAAAATATGCAAGGCTCTACTTGATTCTAGATCAAAAGTGAACTTAATATTACAAGATATGTATCAAGCTTAAAATCTATCACCATCGAGGAAGAGCAACATTTAGTTAGAGTTTGTAGACCAATCGATCATAGTTCCACCAAGACATGTGGATGATGTGATCATAATCATCAATGGCTAGTCTTACCCTATAGATTTTTTGGTAATTCATGTAGGTAAAAATAATGGAGATTTTCTAATCATCATGGGAAGAGCTTGGCTTAGCACTATCGATGGTAAGCTTGGTATTCATGGCTTGTCCTTGGAAATTTTCAAGGAAGATCAAATCAACATCATAAAAAGATGTAGAGTTCCATTTATCGCATACAGTGATAATGGGTGTAATTGTGTGCAAAGGATATGAGCCATTAAACAAAAAGATACAGAGGCATGAAATCAATGTATAGAAGAAATATGTGTGCAAAGATGTCTATATGCGGCAACCACATAACAAGAAGGTACCTAGTGGCTAATCACAAATGAAAAAGTTAAATATAATGAATACATAAAAGTAGAAGATTAGATTGTCAATGCTTACATAGAAGAAACTGATAAGTTAGAATAGTGAAGGAAAAGACACTCCTACTCATGTATAAATTGTAAAGAAGAAACAAACTAGGGACAGTTAGAGATTCTAGACTCTATGGAGCTAGAATTGTTGGAGTTAAAGGCCCTATTAGCAACATTAAATATGCTTTCTTAAATAATAAGAAGTTAGTAATCATTAACGACAACTTAAATAAAGAACAAAAGAAGAAGTTGTTGAAAGTAGTCAACAAGTGGCCAACAATATTCACATGGTCTTACAGTAAGATCACAAGCATTGATCTAAGAATTTGTCAACATTAGATATATACTGATCCAATAGTAAAACCATGATGCCAACACTAGAGAAGGCTTAATACAAAACTAAAGGAAGTAGTCAAATAGGAGTTTGAGAAATTGCTGAAGCTAGGATTCATCTATGCTATCATGGATAGTGAATGGGTTAGTCCTTTAGTAAGTGTTCCAAAGAAGTATGGCAAGTGGAGAGTGTGCATTGATTTCTAATTATTGAACGCTTCCACATTCAAGGATCATTTTCCTTTGTCATTTGTTGACCAAGTCCTAGATACTATTGCAAGACACAAGTATTACAGTTTTCTAGACAAATACAGTAGATACAATCAGATCGACATTACACCTGAGGACTAGGAGAAAACAACATTCACTAGTTCATGGGAATTTTTTTTCTATAAATAGATGTCATTCAATCTTTACAATGCTCTCATCACATTCTAGAGGCTCATACTTAGTATATTCCATAAACAAATTGGAAATGAAATTGAAGTATTCATGGATGATTTTTCAACCAATGGGCTAGATTTTAAACATGCTCTAGACCAATTAGAGTAGGTACTGAAAAGATGTGTAGAAAAAAATCTCAAGCTCAACTAGCAAAAAAGCCACCTTATGATCTAGGATGGCATAGTGTTGGACATAAAATTTTTCCAAAAGACATTGAGGTAGATCTTAAGAAAATTTGAGTCATACAAAATATCACTCAAAGGCCATAGAAAGTAAAAGATCATTCTTAGGCCATATGGGATATTATCAAAGATTTATATAGAATTTTTCAAAGATCAAAAAATCATTAGTGAAACTCACTAAAAAGGATGCATTCTTCAAATAGATAGAGTTATGCAAAAATAACTTTGAAACTCTAAAACAAAAACTAATTGAGACACTAATCCTTCAAGCTTTGGATTGGTCTAGAACTTTTCACATTATGACTGATGCTTCATCTTATACACTTGGTGCAATACTAACATAGTTAGATTATCAGAAAAGACCATACTATATACATTGTGTCAATAGAATCATCACTAGAGAATAATTAAACTATACCACAATAGAAAATGAGTTGATGGTCATGGTGTATACGCTTGAGAAATTATGACATTATCTACTCAGGTACCAAATTTATGTCCATACTAATCATAGTGCCATTTGATTTTTCATGAATAAGCTAGCTATTAGTCCCAAAGTATTAGATGGCTTGTTATCCTGCAAGAATTGGACATCGCAATGATTAATAAAAAGGGCATATAAAATGTTATAGTAGATCATTTATTAAGGCTAAAGTGGGATTCCCAAGATCATGCAAAATCTTTATGTAACTAGTTCCCTAATAAAGACTTGTTTATTAAAAGAGTAAGGGCTATAAGTTCAATAGGGAAGCCATGGACAATAGAATATCTAACCTATTTAACAATATAAGAGCTTTTTGCTAAATGGAATAAGAAATAAATAGAAAAATTCCTTCATAGAACAAAAAGATATATGAAAATTAATGAAAATATATACAAGATTTCTGCAAATGGGCTAGTCAAATGGTGTGTGACAGAATGTGATGAACAACAAGTTCTACAAGATGCTCATAAAGGTCCATGTGGTGGCCAGTATGCAAGATGCAAAATGACACACAAGCTGATGATGGTAGGCTACTTTTGGCCTACATTATTCAAAGATGCCCACAACTTTGCACAATCTTGTGAAAGATGCCAAAGTGATAGAGGAATTATGACCAAAAATAAAGGATCACAATAATGGATATAGCCGCTTGAGCCATTTGATATATGGGAAATTGATTTCATGGGATTTATAATGCTAATTTCAAATGGAAAAGAGTATATAATTTTGATTATGGATTACTATACAAAATTGACAGAGGCAATAGTAGTTAAATGTTGTACATCTAAAATAGCTACCAAGGTTTTCCAACAACATGTGGTGAATAGATTTAAAGTACCTAGAATGCTCATATCAGATAATGGAACTCACTTCACTAGTACGACCTTTAAAAAGCTCATGCAACAACTTGGGGTAAATTATAAGTTGACTACACCATATCATCCCCAAGCAAATTGTCATGTCCAAGTCACTAACCGAGAGATTACTAGGATACTGACTAGGATGTTTAGTAAATTTAAGAAATATTGGAGCAATAAACTAAATGATGTGCTAGGGGCCTATAGGATAATATGAAAATTACCTATAGGATATTCACAATATGAGTTAGTTTATGGTAAGTTACCAATGCTTCCAATTTAAGAAGAGCTCCACACTCTTACTACTACCAACCAACTTGATCTTCATTTAAGCTTAGCCTAGTGAAAATGCCTCATGAATCTGAATCTCTTAGAAGAAAATAGGATCATAGCACTCATGAGCAATGAAGTCCACAAACATTACTCCAAAATTTGGCACAACACACAAATAAGGTAGGTTTCCATATAACTAGGTGATAAGGTTCTTTACTATAATCCTAATCATGTCTCCAAAAAGCCAAATTTCAGACACTTTGGAAGGGATTGTATATTGTTCAAGCAACTTATCTATTGGGTGTCTTACTCATATATCACTAATCCTACCCAAATAAGCTCATCCATGTTAATATCCAACAAGTCAAATTCTATCATCAACATCCCGAGTCTACCCAATCTATCCAAAGGTCATCCACTTATTTTCTCTTTTGTTTGATTGATCCTAATGATAGTCATGGGGGTGTCCATCTGGACACATAAGTACTTCATTGAATTTTCAATTTCTTTTTACTTTTTCACTTTATTAATGCATTTTTCCATTCTTCTATACTTCTTAATTTCTTAATTCTTCGATATTTTCCTATTCTTTACTAATTTTTTGGTCTTTTCATCTTTTCATTCTTACTATTTTTTTACAAATTTTCATACTTTCTTTTCATTTTATTTGTACATATTATTGTTAAATCACTAATAAAACACCAAGAATAAGGTAAGATGTAGTTTCAAATAAGGTGAAGATTTCTCTATGTTATCAAGTCATAAGAAACTAATTGTTTGTACAATGAGATCACAACATTCATCCATCCATTCAAATAATAAGAGGTTCTTTCCATGGCCATAATGATATTCCTTTTCATTATAAAACTAAGAATAACCTATGATCATTATGCCTAGATAGAAAAGTGAAGAACCAAGTGGGAATGTAAAGGGTGTGACATTAAGGGGATTTGTGGAATCTCTTAGATCACTACTGTATGTTCTATCATGTTGCTTAGGTTGTAATAATATCCTTGTAGATCTAATGAAAATTGGAAGTAAGAGTACAATAAGTGCTACCTTACCATGTCAGACATGTTACCCATGCTTGAAGGTAGTCCTCTGGTAAGGCTAACACAGATTAAAATAAACTCATACATAGAATATATTTATGGGGGGCTCACTAGAAAGACATGTTACTCATGCCTAAAGGTAGATGGCTTCTCATGAATTTCAAAAATAATAATAATAAAGTGTAATAAATAAACTACTTCTTTGGACAAAACACCAAGTGATGATACTCCTTACAACTATAATAATCTTATGGTTGTGAATCTAAGAGGTGAAACAATGCGATGTCACTAGACAATGGTCTAGAATTGGTTTGAATCTTGGATAGAAAGACTAATGATTGCTCTAACCACGAATAAAACATAAAAAATCATTATGCCTATGGTAAGATACCTCACATCCTGATTTCAACAATCCTTTCTCTAGTCCATCTCACCTCAATGTACAATTAATTATAACTTATGGTTTATTATAATATAGCATCATTTTCCAAACTTGGTATTGCTAACATGTGTGTTTTGCTAAATAGGTTTGCATTACATTCAATGTTTTGAGTGCCTAGGAAAACTTTGAGGCATGGTTATACAAGGGCACTAAAGGTGGGAGCCTGCTTTGGGGAGTACCCACTTGTGTAACTCTTGTATTTCATGCTTGCCAAGAAATTGCACATCATCTTGTGCCTTCTAGAATAATAAATGTTAATAAATGCATCTCTTAACATCCAATAACTCGATTTATATGCCACAAATTCATCATCCCTCTTTTATCCATCCACTCAACTTTTGTAGCCAAAGATTCCTTCATCATGGATTTCAGGCAACTTTTTTTCATAACTAAAGCATCATATCTACTCTAAGATCCTCTAGACATGCTTCATATCTTCTAATGAAGAATATTTTCATCTACTCCAACATCAGAGCCTGGACATCGAGTAACCAATGTCTGAGCCAAGACATGATGTTGGGTATTCGATGTCATGGGGTATACATTGGCCTATAAATATAGTGCCTAGCCTCCCGATTTGGCATTAGTTTTATGTTAATTTTTAGTTAGAGTAGTGATGCCCTGTAGTTTATTCTCTATAGAGTTAGAATATTTTTTGAGTGCTTGTAGAAGGAGTCTAAGTGTGTACAATTATTTATTTGAACATTGATGTACCTAAGCACAACAATGTGATGGGAATAAAAATGAACTCTTTTGACAATCCTTGTAGCATTGAGAATAGATTAATGTTTCTTTTAATGCACTTTACTTTACTACATTTCAATTAAGTAATTAATTTTTAGTTGTTAATGAACACAAGCATGACCACTTTGAGCATACATATAATACATGGTAACCTAGCAACGCTTAATGTATGGTAGCCTAGTAGCACTATATATGTTTACGTTGTGTCTAGGAAAGTGGGGTGGTTACTTGTGTTAGCCTAACTAGATAGTAGATGAATTGGATCTTAAATTACTTGACCTTTCATTCTTGTTGTAGGTGATCAAATTTATAAAACATAAAATAAGAAAAAATCATGTACCTCAATTACACTTAAATCATATGCCTGAGCTTCACAAGTGTAGTTGGGAAGACAATGAACATTTTCAATACCCATTTCACTTTCTAGAAGAACTAGTGTACTAGATAACTATAGTACATGGAATTTGACCAAATCAGGTGTAAATTACTTAGTGATTCATATGATCGAATGTAGGGATATCTCATCGCTCATCATTGGTGACATTACTAAGGACCTTTTGGTTGTTTCGTGCACTATCTAGGACCTAGTGAAATTATTTAAATTGTTAGAATGAGCCTTAGAGTCATATTGTATTTTACAATTACTACAAAAAAATTTAAAAGCACACTACATTTTTTCTCATATAACTGAAAATGTTTTCTTCTCATAGTAGTGCCTCTTCACCCAAGTCTGATGAAGCTCATCAACTGGTGTCTCAACAATATCGAATCGTATATGCTCATCCTGATGACTATGTACCAAATTTCACCTTCATCCTACATCAAGATGAATAGCTATAGTGGTGTGACATGGAGGGCAACATTGTGTTGCCGCTCGATCGATCTATTCCTAAAATGCTCACCAAATGCTCATACAATGGGATCTCTAGGACCATCATGCTGAATATATTGTGCAAGATACTGACACTAGAGATTATCATCTCATTGAAGCACAACATCTACAAGATTGATAGCTAGAAAAATGCTATGAATCTATGAAGGGAAAAAGATTTAATGATTCTCCATTCCTATTGTACCAACAAGATGGTGGAGAATCCTTCTCTAGGGGTTTTCCATTTAGTGAAGTCCATCTTTTTTACTTCAATGAAGGAGGTCAAAACTAGAACTTACTATCCACAATTTACAATCCTAGTTCTAGTAAGAATGGATCTAATGACAAAGAAAGATTCGGAGGGGCAAGTCAAGGCAGGGATGTAGACAAGAAATAGGATCCTGATCATGGTCATGATTGTTAAAGAGATGTTAGAAAGCACCATGATGATGCTAGTCCTCCTTCCTCTTCCCCTTTATCATCATCTTTTTATTCTTCTAGCTTTGACCATGACTGTAGGATGCTAGATTGTGATGAAGGTGACCAAAATGACCAATGGGGCCAGAATGATCGAAGGGACTGTTAGGAAAGGCAAGATCAAGAACATGGACATTCAAGAGAGGCACATCACCATGAATGAAGGGGTAGTAGAGGGAATTGTAGGCATCATGATTAAGGCCTTGATGAGCCTTTACTTGCTACCTGAAGTATGCTTAATATTGCAGAGGTAGTATGAATTCCAATAAGGCATGTGAAGGATAGTTGGATCAAAAGGTTAGACATGAAAAATATTCCTTGATTTAAAGGGGGATATAACTCTAGTCTACAGAACCATCTCCAAGCTTCTCAAGATGCATGTGCCTTGCAAAACATAGAGAATGAGTGGCAAAAACTTAAGTTGTTCCCAAGGACACTCATCAAAGAAGCAAAGAATTGGTACCGGTCCTTAGAGTTGGAATCTATTAAATAATGGAGTGCCATGCTTGAATTGTTTAATGATAAATATTGAACATACTCTAGAGTGTCCAACTTAAGAAGGAAAATCTAAGGATGAAAATAACTAACACACAAACCCTTAGATGCTACCAACAACCAATACTATTCCTTAATGCATAAATTTCCTAGCCATGGTTATTCTCAACTGGATCAACGTCACCACATTGTAGACATGCTTTGATCAGAAATGAGGAGAACCCTTGGTGTATATGCCCAAGGATGACTATCAGAATTAAGTGCCTATCAAATACAAAGATTAATCAAGCAGGTATCTAAAGAGGAGGATGAATTGAAAAAAGAGAAAGTGCAAAAGAATATAATGGTGATGCTTCCATTTGCAAGAGGTGGGTTCGATTCTATGATAGTGAGGATGAATCCACATCTAATGAGATGGTGAATAGGAAAACCTTGCCACTCCAAAAATTTCAATCTAAAATTACGATCAAGATTGATTAGTTATGGGACATCATGAATAGTGGATTTAAAGTTGTCCTAAAAATTATTGAAGATTCCAAAGAACAAGGTAGTGATCGTGAGTGTAGGAGGTGCAAAGAAGTTGAATGTGCTTATCAAAAAGGTAAGGTCAACATTAATGCAATAGAAGAAGTTGTGGAAAGCAAATCAGATGATGATGGTGGTTGTGACATCTACTAATATGAACATCCTAAGGAATGTTATCCCATTCTGTTACATTTACAGGAGTTTGGGATGTATTCCTTAAATCCACAATTAACACAAAGGAAAACATCCAAAAAATTACCTTATCCTCAAGGTAATTTTAAGCAGTTCCACCAGCAACAACAATATTATCCAAGTGGAGCTCCACCATAACCATATGAGTAGTATCAATAGTGGTAGCAACCACAATCATGGGTGCTAGCACCACCAAGGCAGTAATACCCTTATCGAGAGCCTGATCCTTATGGGTACTATGTTTAGAAACCCATATCTCCATGTGACTCCTCTAGTCACATTTCTACTTTCCAATATCACTACCATCCTTTTGATTATTATCAAACTCATTCTCCACATAAAAGAAGGGATACCACCTCTTACCCTTACCCTCATCCTATCCCTACACATGTTCCTTCTCCACCCCCACAGCTATCACCTACTTCACCTATGTAGGGTGAATTACCAGCTCAACCATAACAACATAATGGTATGAGGGCTATTAATCTACAACCATAACATTAACTGAGTGGGTCGAATACTTGATTAAAGAAAAGACCTTTCTTTCAACCCCATAGTCCACCTAAACCCTCAAATACACCAAAGGTTGACAACCATGTCCTTGCATCTTACTCTGTGTCAAACACCTTCAAGTCCCCTTCAAATTAAAATCTACCTAGGATCCATATCATCATGCTTAATCATACTATATCTGATTGGATCCATGCTGGAAACATTCCTAGGAAATTAGCCAACCTTGGAAGTCCTCTAATTTATTTGCAAATTACTAGGAATGAACTCTGCAAGACTCTTCTTGATTTAGGTTCTGGTGTTGATTTAATTTCTCACAAGATGTACAATACATAGAAGCTACCTCTTCTTAAGAAGAACAACATAAGATTAGAATTGGCATACCAATCCATCATTGTTCCATTGGGATTGGTAGAAGACATTGTGACCACTATCTATGGGTGGTCGTATCCTACTGATTTGCTAGTGATCAAAGTGGAGAACTGTAGAGGGGATTTCCCAATCATCATGGGAAGGACATGATTGAGCATTGTTGATGCAAGAATGGACATCAGAGATATTTCCTTGGAAATATCCAAAGAAAATGCATTTGGAAAGATCGAAAAGAAGAGAGTTCTATGCATCACATACAGTGATATAGGGTGCAATTATGTGCAAAAACTCTAAGCTGTGAAATAAGCTTCTATCTCTGCATGCAAGCAGTGTATACCAAAAGTAGAAATTCAAAGGTGTTTGTACACAATAGCCTCAAAATAGGAAGGTACCTAGTGGCTGATCGCTAATTTTGAGAGCAACACACTTTGCATGGAATTGAATGAGAGCCTAATATGTGCATATGTTGCAGGCATGGATGAACTCAAGCAAGTTCATCGCCAACTCTCTAATAATACAAATGATGATAGTCACTAGGGAGAGTTGGAAATTTTTAAAAATTTTAAGCAAGAGCCCCTTGAACTAAAAATGCTACCGGTTGGAATAGAATATGTGTTTTTAAAAAATGGAAAGTCAATCATAATCAATGAAAATCTTACTCTAGATCAGAAAAAGATGTTGTTGAAGGTAGTTGAAAAATGGTTAACAAGATTGGTCATATCCTAAGCTCACAAGGATTGATCCTAGGATATGCTAGCATCGCATCTACACTAATCCAGCCATGAAGCCAAAAAGATAGCCATAGAGGTGATTGAATCCCAAACTAAAGTAGATCGTCAAGGAAGAAATTGAACAACTCCTCAAGGTGGGGTTCATTTATCCCATTATGGATAGTAAGTGGATTAGTCCACTCATGATTGTGCTAAAGAAAGAAGGCAAGTGGTGGGTCTACATCAATTTTAAGCTACTAAATATGGAAATATTCAAAGATCTTTTTCCATTGTCATTTGTAGATTGGGTGCTAGATACAATATCTGGGCATTGCTACTACAGTTTCCTAGATGGTTATAGTGGCTATAACCAAATTCAAATTGCACCAAAGGACCAAGCCAAGAAAAAATTCACAAGCCCTTGGGGGACTTTTACATATTGCAAGATTTCATTTTGTCTATGCAATGCTCCTGCTACATTCCAACGTCTAGTTCTGAGCATTTTTCAATAGTAGATTGGTAGTGGTGTGGAAGTCTTCATGGATGACTTCTCCACTTATGGAGCTACATTTGAGAAAGCTCTAAAACACCTTGAGAAAGTGCTAAAATGATGTTTTGAAATTAACTTGCAACTCAATTGGCAAAAAAGGTCACTTAATAGTCTAGGAAGGCATTGTATTGGGGCATAGAATATCACTAACAGGAATTGAGGTAGACCTTATGAAAATAAGGGTCATCCAAGGAATAACTTGCTAACTAGAAATTGTCAAAGATGTTCTATCATTCATTGGACATACTAGCTAGCAACGATGATTCATAGAGAATTTTTCTAAGATCACAAAATTGTTGGTGAAGCTAACAAAGAAAGATGCTCCCTTTGTCTAGACCACAGAATGTGAAAAAGCATTCCAATAGCTAAAAGAGAAACTTGTAGAAACTCCAATCATACAAGCACCTGACTGGTCCAAACCATTTCATATGATGATAGATGTATCAAATTATGCCTTGGGGGCCATGCTTACATAGTTAGATGATAAGAAACATCTATATTACATGCACTGCACTAGCCAAAGCATTGTGGGTGCACAAATAAACTACACTACTACAGAAAAAGAATTAATGGTAGTGGTGTTTGCTCTAGGGAAGTTTAGGCATTATGTGCTTGGATACAAGGTGTTTGTGCACATGGACCATAGTGCCATACACTCACTAATGAACAAGCCAATGGTAAGCCCTGTGTCATATAGTGGTTGGTGATCTTGCAAGAATTCAATCTTTTGATGGTAGATCGAAAGGGCACTAAGAATGTGATCACTGATCACTTGTCTCAGTTATGATGGGATGACAAAGAGGAAGAAAATCCAGTATCTAATATGTTTTCTGATGAACTTTTCTTTGTTGGGTCGATAACTAAACAATTGCCCAATGAGCCTAAATGGTATGATGACATTCTCATCTATCTTCTCACCCAAGAGATGCCACAAGGGTTGGATCACCAAAAGAAATAGCAGTTTCTTCACCAAGTAAAACACTTCATGGAGATCAATGGACACCTCTAAAAGGTGTGCACTGATGGCTTGGTTTGTTGGTATGTCCTTGATGCTAATCAATTGCACATTCTCCAAGACACTCATGAAGGTCCTTGTGGAAAAAACTATGCTAGGAGATGCACAACCATTAAAATCCTGATAATAGGATACTATTGGCCAACAACCTTCAAGGATGCTTACCATTACGTCCACTCTTGTGAACGATGCCAATGAGATGGTGGAATGACTACTCAAATGAAGGAACCTCAATAATGGATTTAACCACTAGAACCCTTCAACATTTGGGGCATTGATTTCATGGGTTCCATCATGTCCATGTCAAATGGAAAGGCATACATTGTAGTCATTGTTGACTATTGTATGAAATAGGTAGAAGTAGTAGCTGTCATCAACTGTACATATTCTATTGCTACTTAGTTTGTACAAAAAATGTTGTAAATAAGTTTGGTATGCCACATGCATTAATTTTTGATAATGGAACTCATCTTATAGGCACTACTTTTCTAAAGCTCATGCAATACTTGTGGGTTGAACATAAACTCACAACATCCTACCACCCCCAAGCCAATGGTCAAGTTGAGGTTACCAATAGGAAAATCACAAGGATACGAACAAGAACTATTAGCAAATATAGGAAATACGAGCACAAAAATTAACGATTCCCTTTAGGCCTATTTCTCAACATGAAAACTTCCTATAGGCTATTCTCCCTATGAGCTTGTATATGGAAAATTACCAACACTTCCTATTCAATCTGAGCTCTATACACTTTCAACAACTTACAATCTTGACCTTGACTTAAGTCTAGCACAGAAAGAAAGACTAATGAATCTCAACCTACTAGATGAAAATTGACTAGTAGCCCTATTGTCTAACAAGTTGCACAAGGCCTACAACAAAAAGTGTCATGACCTTAAAATTAGAAAAGTCAAATTCCAATCAAGAGATAAGGTTCTCTACTAGAACCCCACATACATACCTCAATGAACTAAGTTTCAAATGTTGTGGGAAGGACCTTACATCATTTACAAGAATTTTCCTTCTAGGGTCATGATGATCTATGAACTTGAGAGCCTAGACAAGAAACAACTTGTCAACATCTAATAAATCAAGCCTTTTCATGAGCATAAGCTAGCTAATACAACAAAAGCCTCATCGGATGGACAACCACCCTCCATATTTCAGATCTCCTCCTTTCAACTTAGTTATGGAGGAGATGGCCACCCATGCTGATGAGCAGTAAGGTACCCCTATGCCCAACCATATGAATACGAGTGTTCACATGTGATCTAGTCGAACTCCAAGGATTAAGTGCTTATGCACCAACATAGAACAAGGATGATTTGTGCAATCATTATCTTTCCAAGCTTACTTGTAAGACACAATTGTATGGTTAAATAAACTTAAGGTATATGATTTTTTATGATTTTTATATTTTGTAACGTAGTCTCCTAAATGTGTGAAATGAAAGATTCAATTAACTAATGGATTTTATGTAACTTTAACTTTAACATTAAGAAAATCCTAACACTAGCATTCGTTCCCACTCTCCAAACACATCTTGAACCAGTGTAACACTACTGGGATTACCAAAAGCTAGTCATTAGTAGGTTACCAAATGTTCCACATATGCTCGAAGTGGTCATGCTAAGTGTACTAATTCATTGATAATTAACAGTTCTATAAAAATAACATGGATTAACTAGTGAAAATATCAATCGACAGTAACTAATGTTAAATCATAATAAATAACATTCAAACTAACAATTAATCTATTTTGAATGTTGCAGGGTTTATCACAAAGTTCATTTTTATTTTTTGACACAAAGTGTGCTTAGGTACACAATTCTTTAATAAAGATCTATTCACTTTATGAATCCTACTGTGGGCACTCAGAAATAATTCTAACTCTAGAATAGAAGAACTACAAGAGTTTGGCTAAGGGAATGGAAAAACTATCCTAAACCAAGTGCCTCTGTCTCTTATTTATAGACAACAAGATAGGCTTTGACATTGGGTGTTTGATATTTCTTGGTGGGATCCGATATCGCGACTCATCATACCTCCATGACTAAATGAAAACTCATCCTCGAGTTCCTTACAAAATGTTAGGAAGGTATGGGATTATTGACTAAACAACAACTGATAGTGACATGGAATGACAGACTCAAAGTGCCTAGTGAACGGATCGACAAATGTATTATAGCATTGGTGTTCATAACCATTAAGGTGAACACTATACATAAATGACATCTAGACCTTCATTTGACATCTTGAAGAGAGAGAGAGAAAATAAAATGAGATGCATTACTGCTGATGTAAAAAATATGCACACCATTGTTCATCCATGGCCACATGTCTAAGCTTACTCCTTGTGTAAATGCTCTTGCTCCAGTCCATCTTGAGTGCTTCCTCCTATCCTAGTCCATTGTTCATGTGATTTCCATCTACACACACAACACAATCATGAATTAGCAAGGCTAGATAAGATATAATGTAATTGATACCTTGCCTTGATATAAAGCACATTGGTTAGGTTGTGGGTATGGCAGATACTAGGTTAGAGGTTTGTAACTGATAACTATCGAAGGTGTAGGGGTAAGATAAGTGATGAAATGGAAAAATTTGCGATAGGGACCCCCACAACTAAGAGCGAACCTCTAGTAACAATAGGATGGAAAATGAAAGAAAAAGGAAGATAAGAGAAATAACGATGAAGCCAATAAAAATGCATAGAAGGATAGATGAAAATGGATGCCATAGATGGGGTGAAACAAGAAATTGTTGATTGTAAGAAATGTTTAAGGGAAAGAACTTAACAATTGCATCAAAGAGGAATGCCAGTGGGTCCTCCCCAAAGCAGGCTCATGCCCTTTTATGCTATGAAAAACCTACAAACCAAAGTGTTTGTAGGCTCAAGGACTCATAGATGACACAATAGTTAAGAATTCACCCATAATAATTTTTCCAAGAATAACAATGTGTCGACCAAGATATAGACTAATCATAAAATTGGCAATGAGGTAGAATACAGGAAGCAATATGGAAAGAGAAGAGAGAATGGAATGGAATCCCAAAATCAAGGTTGTGTAAAGTCCCCTGTGTATTATGTGGTTAAGGTAACTTAATAGAATTTAGCCCAAATCTAGATTAAAACTAAGCACATCTAGTGATATTGCATCAACATAGTTGACCAACCCATCCTCCTAAAGTAGTAAGGATGCTTCCACAGAGCCACCACCATTCCAACAAGAGAAGAATAGAGAAGCAGGAAGTGAGAAAGGGCTTTAGTTAGAGGGAACCTTCAGGCATGGGTAAAATGTCTTTCTAGTGCCATAACTAGTGCTTATAGCCCATGTTCCTTTATTATGTCTAAGGGGTGTGCTTTGAATTCTCACCAGTTTGTTTGTTTGTTTGTTTTTTTGAGTGAGAACCACACCATGCAAAGACTTATTTGATTTAGTCAATTTCTTGATATTGGTCAAAAGTGGAATGGCGGAGAACCTATGAAAAACATCCAAGTACCCAAGAGAATAGGGAGCACAAATGCATAGAATCCCCTTAAAGTCACACTCTTTTCAGTCCATTTGAATCTTTCCTTAGTTTGAAAAATACCAAGCCACAAATTCATTAATAGTTCTGATTAGAAAAAGGGATAGTACATTTCCAAAACAAAAGAAGACCATAGAGTTGAATTGATGAATTGATGACATGGACTCATTACCTATTTTATCAAAAGAAACCATATCTTAGCATTAACATTGAAATTCAAAGGTAAAAACTAAACATTAGCAATCAACATCATTATAGTCTAATCCATCATCATGAGCACTTATTGTGTGATGAGTGAGAATAAATTAAACAAAATATAACAAAGAAAGAAATAGTAAAAATGTTAACGATGTTGTAAAAAAAAAATAAGTGAATATGAAAAATGTGTAAAAGAAAAAAACAAAAGAAACTAAGGGCTTAGAATAGTTAGCATTGGTGGCCATCTCCCCTATTACTAAGTTGGAAGGAGGAGATCTGAAATAATGAGCAGGGTTGTCCATCAACAGAGGTAGTGTTAGTACTAGCCATCTTGGGCTCATGAAAAGGTTTGGTTTGCTAGATGTTGATCAATAATTTCTTATTCGAGCTTCTAGGTTTATAGATGATCATGGCCCTCGAAGGAAAAGTTTCATGAATGATATAAGGTCCTTCCCATAATGTTTGAAATTTAGTTCATTGTGGCACATGTGTGGGATTCCAATACAAAACCTTATCTTCTAGTTGGTATTTGAATTTTTTAATTCTTAGGTCATGAAGTTGTTTGTTGAAGGCCTTGTGAAATTCATTGGATGATAATGTGGCTAATCAATTTTCATCTAGCAATTTTAGATTCATTAACCGTTCTTTCTATGCTAGACTAAGGTCAAGGTGAAGATCACATGTTGTAGATAATGTATGGAGCTCAGCTTGGATAGGAAGTGTTGGAAGTTTACCATACACTAACTCATAGGGAGAATAGCCTATAGGGAGTTTTCATGTGGAGTGGTAGGCCCAAAGGGCATCATTCAGTTTGGTGCTCCAGTCTCACCTATATTTGCTAATGGTTCATGTCAAAATTCTTGTGATTTCCCTATTGGTAACTTCGGCTTGACCATCGCTTGAGGATGATATGGTGTAGTTAGTTTATGATCAACTCCTAAGCATTGCATCAACTTTCAAAAAGTTGCACCTATAAAATGTGTACCATTATCGAAAATAAGTGCATGAGGCATGCCAAACCTGTTTACAATTTGTTTTTGAACAAATCATGCGGTAGTGGATGATGTACAATTGGTAACTATAGCTGCTTCTACCCATTTTGTAAAGTAATCAATAGCAACAATAATGTATGCTTTTCCATTGGACATTAGTGTAATAGGTTCCATGAAATCAATACTCCATATGTTAAAGGGTTCTAAGGGTTGAATCCATTGTTGTGGATCCTACATTCTAGCACTCATTCCCCCATTGTGTTGGTAGTGCTCACAAGATTGGAAAAAGTGATGGGCATCCCAAAATAATGTAGGCCAATAATATTCTACAAGTAAGATTTTAATGGCTGTTCATCTCCCAGTGTAATGACCCCCTATAAGGGCCCTCATGAGCGTCTTGGAGAACTCTCAATTGATCTACATTGGGAACATACCATCGGACCAAGCCATCAGGACATACCTTGTAAAGGTATCCATTGATTTCTATGAAATGTTTGACTTGGTGGAGAAACTGTTGTTTCTTTCTAACGTCCAGCCCTTATGGTGTTTCCTATGTGAGAAGATAAGTAAGAATGTTACTATACCAATTTATATTTATGGGTGATTGGTTGTTTATTACACCTGCAAAAAGGAGTTCATTAGGGAAGCGATCAGAAATTGGGTATTCATCCTCTTTGTTATCCCATCACAACCGAGATAAATGATCAACAACAACATTCTTGGTGCCTTTGAGATCGACCATCATAAGATCAAACTCTTGTAGGATCACAAGCCATCATATGATGCGAGTGCTCACCGTTGGTTTATTCATAAGGGACCGAATTGCACTATGATCTGTGTGTATAAATACTTTATAGCCTAATAGATAGTGCCTAAATTCTTCTAGTGTAAACACCACAACCATTAACTTATTTTTTGTTGTGGTGTAGTTGATTTGCATACCAACAATACTTTGACTTGCACAGTGAATGTAATAGGGTCATTTTTGGTCATCTAACTATGTAAGTACAGCTTCCAAAGCAAAATTGGACACATCAATCATTATATGGAATAGTCTGGACTAATTAGGAGCTTGTAGAATAGGTGTTTCTACGAGCTTCTACTTCAAGGTTTGGAAAGCTGATTCACATTCTTTGGTCCATTCAAAAGGTAGGTCCTTTTTCGTTAATTCTACCAGCAGTTTTGCAACCTTCAAAAAGTTCTCTATGAATCATCTATAATAGCTAGTATGTCCAAGGAATGATCGTACATCTTTTACAGTCTCTAGTTGATGAGTGATTCCTTGGATGACTTTAATTTTTTCAGGATCTACCTCTATCCCTATTTGTGAAATTTTATGCCCTAATACAACACCCTCTTGGACCATTAAATGGCTTTTCTACCAATTGAGCCTTAAGTTGGTTTCAACACATCATTTCAGTACTTGCTCTAATCAGTGCAATGCTTGTTCAAAGTTCGCTCCATAGGTTGAGAAACCATCCATAAAAACCTCCACACCATTTCCTATTTGCTACTAACATATACTAAGAACCAAATGCTGGAACATTGCAGGAGAATTGCACAAGCCAAACAACATCTGCCTATATGCAAATGTCCCCCAAGCACTCATGAATGTAGTTTTGGCTTGGTCTTCTGGTGCTATTTAGATTTGATTGTACCCACTGTAACCATCCAAAAAACTATAATAATAATGCCTTGCAATGGTATCTAAAACTTGATCAATGAATGACAATGGGAAATGGTCTTTAAATGTTGCCATGTTTAATAGCCTAAAATCTATACACATCCTCCATTTGTCATCTTTTTTGGGCACAATGACTAATGGACTAACCCATTCACTATCAGCAATGGGGTAGATGAACCTAGCCTTTAGAAGTTTTCAATCTCTTCCTTAACTTTCTGCTTAAGCCTTAGGTTTAGTCATCTCTACGGTTGTCATCGAGGCTTCATAGAGGGATCAGTGTAAATTCTATGTTGGCATATCCTAGGATCTATGTTGGTTAATTTGAGATATGACCAAGAAAAGGATTTTGACCATTTGTTTACCATTTTTAGTAGTCTTTCTTTTTGTTGAGGAGCGAGCTTAGCATTAATGATTACCAATTTTCCATTCTTGAGAAATGTATACTCCATACTGGTGGGTAATGGTTTTAATTCAAGGGTCTCTTCCTTAAACTCATCAAGGATTTTCAACTTCCCCCAATTGATATTTTTGGTGTTATTACTTGAAAGTTGGTAATGAACTTGCTCTAATGCATCTATGCAATCAATATAGACACAAGTCAAGCTCTTAGTTAGTTTCATGCATATAGTTGAATGAATCTCTTGGTCAACTGTCAGCCACTGGATGCCTTTCTGTCTTGTGGTTACTACATACAAGCATCTTTGTATGTCAGTTACTTATGCACACGGGTTGCATGCAGGCAATGTTAAGCGTTGTACAAACTAGGACTTCTGCACACAGTTACACCCTATGTCATTGTATGCGATGCATGAAACCTTCTTCTTCTCAATCTTCCCAAATGTATTTTCTTTTGATATCTCTAGGAAAAGATCATGTATTCCTAAGCATGCATCAATCGTACTTAGCCATGCTCTTTCCATTATGATTGGGAAGTCCCCCTTGTAGTTGTTAACTTGAATCACTAGGAAATTGGCTAGATATGACCACCCAAAAACAATGGTAACAATGTCCTCCACTAGTCCCAATCAAATAGTGATGGACTAGTTGGCAAACTCTAAATGAATGTTAATCTTTTTTAGCAAAGGCAGGTTCTAAGCTTTATACATTTCTTGAGAGATTAAGTTAACACCAAAACCTAAATCCAAAAGAGCTTTGCAAGGCTCATTTCCAACGATTTACAAATATATAAGAGGGCTTCCAGGATTAGAGAATTTCCTAGAAAGATGGCTAACTTTAATCTAATCAGTGATGGCATGGGTTAACATAACAATGTATGTTGAATGTGGTTTTTAGTTCGAAAGAAGCTCCAAAGATTTGAACGATGGTGAGGCATTTGGATAATTAATCGCTTATGGTTGTAAGGACTTGGTTGGACTGTTGTTCCTAAAGAAAGGTCTTTTTTTTTTATTGGTTGTCCAAACCAATAGTAGGTTGAGGATTGATAGCCCTTGTAGCCTTATGTTGCTGTGGCTGGGCAGGAAGCTCACCCTGCATAGTTGGAGTAGATGGTAATAGCACAAAGGGTGGAAGAGATGCAGACAAATGAGAAAGATAATTTGTATGAGGAGAATCACCCCTAAAAGAAGAAGTTCTATAATGCTTGGGGGTCTGGTAGTGAGGCTGAAGAGTAACATGACTAGTAGAGTCACGTGGAGAGATCAGCTGCTACACGTAATATCCATATGGGTCAGGTTGATGGTAAGGGTATTGTTGTCATAGTGGTGGCATTCCTCATAAGTGTGGGTGTTTCCATTATTGATAATGTTTATTCGGTTGTGGTGGAGCTCCACTCAGATAATATGTTAAGGGTTGGTGAATTTACTTGGGTTACCTTGAGGATAAGATAACCTTCTAGGTGTTTGTCATCTGTTTAATCATGGGTTGAATGCATACACCCCAGACTCTTACAGATGTGATACTACTAGGCAACATCCCTTAGGATGGTCATATTGGAAAATTTCACATCTGCCATCATTGCTTGTGTTTGAATGCACAACCTCTTTAATGATGACAACCTCACCCTTACCCTTGTTACGTGCATATTCAGTTTCTTTCTTTTTCCTTCTCTCTCGGTCACTACTTTGTTCTCTAGACTCTTCTACTATTTTCAAGATAGTTTGAAATTTGTCATCTAAGGAATTCCAGATTTGATCTACCTTTGATGATACTTCTAATGCAAATTTTTGAATGGACAAAGTCTTTTTATTCACCATCTCTTGACTCTTCTTCATTTTCATAAAATCTAATTTCCTTCTTTTAGAGGGAAGGATCTTTGTTGTACTCCTTTGCACTTTCTCTTTTCCTCAACTTGCCTTCTTCCTTGGCAACTTGCTCCAATAATCTTTGTATGTAGTGGTCTCTAAGCTCAGATAGCCTTCCTTGGGCGTACATCCCAAGGGTTCTTCGTGTTTCATACCTAAGCCCATCTACGAGATGATATAGTTGTTCCCTTTGTGAGTAACCATGGCCAGGGAAATGATGTAATAATGTATAATATTAGCTCATGGCAGCATCCAAGGGTTCGTGTCCTTCTTGTTTCCATCCTTGGATTTGCTTACACAGGTTGGACACTCAGGAGTATGTTTAATACTTATCATTGAATAAATCTAACATGGTACTCCATCGACAAATGGATTCCTGTTCTAAGGACTAGTACCAGCTCTCTACTTTCTTGATCAGTGTCCATGGGAACAACTTTAATTTCTGCTACTTTTTTTCTATATTTTGCAAGGCACATGTATCATAGAATGCTTGTAAATGATTTTGAGGATTAGCGTTGTATCCTCCTTCAAATCGTGGGATGTTGTTCATGTCTATTTTTTTGATCCTACTATCTTTTTGATGCCTTGTTGGGATCCTAAAAGCCTCTATTACATCTAACATACTTTAGGTGGTGAGTAGGGGTTCATCATGATCATGTTGTCTATGGCGTCTATGATGCCTACACTATTCCCTACTCTCCCTTCTTTCATGATGTGTTTCTTTGGAATGCCCTCATCCCCATTCTTTATTGTTCTATTGATGATTTTTGTCTCACCTACCCTTATGCTTATGGTCTCATCTTATGTGATTGCGATCAAATCCTAAAGGAGAGGGAGAAGAAGATGATGAAGGTGAAGAAGGAGGACTGGCACTGTGGCAATGCCTATCACCTTCTCTTCGGTGGTCGTGGCCTCAGTCATAGTTACAATCGGAATGTCCATCTTTGTCATGTGTTCGTGTTCCTTTTTTAGACCCTTTGTGTTCGTTGGTACCAAAACTTGGGTTATGAATAGTTGAATGAAGATTCTAATACCCAACTCCTTGACCAAAGTCAATGAGAGAAACATTGTTTTTTGGAAAACCTCTCGAGATAGGTTCATCACCCTCATTTTTCACTTAGGACATACATGACATCTTGAGACCACTTCCCCTTCATGGATTTATAATGTCTCTCTTGCTATAGGTCCCTCTGATGTTGTGCTTTTGTGGGTTGATACTCTCTTGAATCATGTTCATGCACAATGTACTCAGATTGTAAGTGTTGCATACCAATTCATGTGAGAGCATGAAGAAGCATGCTTGAGATCAAGCGATCGGGAGGTAACACTATGTTACCTTCTAAATCATGCCAACGCAGTTGTTCATCTTGGTGGAGGATAAAGGTAAAGTCTAGTATATACTCATTAGGATGAGCATATACTAAGAAAAACTATTGGGGCACTGGTAGGTCATCATGTGCACCTCGCCTGTGATTGTTCATGGTGTTAGACCTAGTTGGTGAAGCACTCTCATAAGAAAAAGGAGACATGATTAATTATTTAGTGTGTGATACCCTTTTTAGGTAATTGTAATATGGTTGACCTTAAGGGTTCATTCCAACGATGGGAGGATTTCATAAGTTCTAATCAGCACACAAACAATAAAATCCCTAGCAACATTGCCAATGATGAGCGGTAAGGTACTCCTGCGCCCAACCATTCGAATACGAGCATTCATGTGTGATCTGGTCAAACTCCAAGGATTAAGTGCTTATGCACCAACACAAAACAAGGATGATTTATGCAATTGTTATCTTCCTAAGCTTACTTGCAAGATACAATTGTATGGTTAAGTAAACTTGAGGTATATGATTTTTTATGCTTTTTATATTTTGTAACCTAGTCTCCTAAATGTGTGAAATGAAAGATTCAATTAACTAATGGATTTTATGTAACTTTAACTTTAACATTAATCAAATCCTAACACTATCATTCGTTCCCATTCTCTAGACACATCCTAAACCAGTGTAACACTACTGTGATTACCAAACGCTAGTCATTATTGGGTTACCAAGTGTTCCCGTATGCTCAAAGTGGTTGTGCTAAGTGTACTAATTCATTGATAATTAACAATTCTATAAAAATAACATTGATTAACTAGTGAAAACATCAACTAGTAGTAACTAACATTAAATAACAGTAAATAACATTCAAAGTAACAATTACTCTATTCTAAATGTTGCAAAGTTTATCACAAAGTTTGGTTTTATTTCCGGACATAAAGTATGCTCAGGTACACAATGCTCGAATAAAGATCCATTCACTTTATGATTCCTACTGTGAGCACTCAAAAATAATTCTAACTCTAAAATAGAACTACAAGAGTTTGGCTAAGGGAATGGAAAAACTATCCCAAACCAAGTGCCTCCATCTCTTATTCATAGACAACGAGATAGGCTCTGACATCATGTGTCTAATATCGCTTGGTGGGATCCGATATCATAGACCTGATATCATAGACTCGATATCACGACTCATCACATGCTAATCATATAAGCAGCTCCTCAAATTTTTAGTTTTTTATTTTACAACTTTTTTTTACACATTATTTATTTTACATCTTCTTGTTTTCGTGTTATTAATCTTTTCTAATTTTTGTTTTGCACCATCATTAGTACATTTTCTATTTCATGAGTATTTTAAACTTTTATTATATATATATTTTTAATTTACTTTGGTGTGATTTTCTAACTTTTTGTTAATAAGTGCTAGGTACAATGGTAATGCATTGATTAATGGTGGTATGTATACTATTTTATTATTTGATTATTGGTGTCTAGTTTTTGAATTCAAATTTTGTTGCAGATGATTAGGACATGGTTTCTTTTTCATGCAATAGGCAATGAGTCCACAACATCCACCCCTCCACAAACTCTATGATTTTCCTTGTTTTCGAAACATGCAGTCCCTTTTCATTAACAAAACTTTAATAAATTTGTGACTTTGGTAGTTTTCAAAATTAAAAAGGATTCAAAGGTTTGAACAAGATGTGGCTTCAAGGGAATTCAATATTCTTTTAACCTTTCTGTTTGCCTAGGTGCATGTGTGTTTTCATGGATTTCTTACCATTCCATGTCAACCAATAAAAGGAAGTTGAATAGGTCTTTGCATGGTGTAGTTCTCATCAAATGAAAAAAAATGATAAGAATTCAAAGCACACCCCTTAGACAAAATAAATGCATGTCTTTGCATGGTGTGGTTTCCATTTGAAAAAAATGATGGGAATTCAAAGCACACACCTTAGATAAAATAAATATGCTACAAGCACTGGTTATGGGGATAGTCCTCTCTAACTAAGGCCCTTCCTCACTTCCTACTTCTCTTTTTTTCTCTAATAAGGAATAGTGGTTATTCGGTGGGAGCACTTTTATGTCTCAGGGGATGGACTGGTCTCAGGGTGATGATGCAAAGTCACTAAACATGGTTAGTTTTGGTATAGATTAAGGATGGATCCTATTAAGTCATTTAACCATAAAATCCACAAGGGACTTCATGTGACCTTAATCAAGAACTCCATTCCACTCTCTCTCATCCATCTATGCTTTCCATGTCTCACCTCACTGCTAGTTTCATGTTCTAGTTTGATGTCCTAGTTTGATGTGCCAGAATTCTTAGTTAGTTTCTTTTGGGTTTTTGTACTTAACCTTTCGTAACCATTAATCATTCGCAAATCCCACAAACTCTTTAGTTTGAAGTTATGTAAGGGTATGAAAGGCTTGCACCTACTTTGGAAAGGACCCACTTGCATATCTTTTAGTTGGGTTAGTTAAGTCCTTTACCCTTAGACACCCTTACAATCAAATTCTTTTTGTTTACCCCATCAATGACATCTAATTGTGCACATCTTCATAACATTTTTTAGTGAACTTTCCTTTTATTGTTGTGCATTCTTACACCCTCTTTAGATATTTTCCCTGTGTTGAACTTTTCTCAAATTTAATGCACCACTTATCTATTTTACTCTATTTGTTAGCCTTTCTGCTAACACTACTCAAGGAATCAATCTACCACAATCACAACCTAGCCGAGTGTAACCATCAATAAGATAAGACATTTAAAAAATATGTGTTACACATTGCATACTAATTCATGATTTTATTATGATTGTAGTGGGAAGCATGAACTGGAAGTGGGACAATCTTCACCAAGTATGATGCAGTGGTACCATATGATGCAAATCGTTTATGATCATTAGATCTCTTCTCTCTCATTCTTTTGCTGCTAAGAGGTGTTGGATGTCAATGTCATCTAGGGTATTCATTTCTCTTATCATGAGCAACCAATTTTGTAAAAATTTATAACTCTATACACTTGGGCACTCAAAGTGTATCTATTCCATCTGAGCTAGTTTGTATGTCTGTCAATAATCCCATACCTACCTAATATTTTGTAAAAAAATTGTTCCTCCATCCTTGTTCTTTACTCGAGAATGAGTTTTCATTCAATTGTGGGGGTATGATGAAGCATTTTTTCATCTGCTCCAACGTTGCCTCAACGTCAGGTATCTAACATCGAAGCCAAGATGCGATGTCAAGTATCCAACATCACGGGGTATATGTTGGCCTATAAATATAGCACCTAGGCTTCCAATTTGGCATTAGTTTTATGTTAATTTTCAGTTAGAGTAGTGAAGCTCTTGTAATTTATTCTCTCTAGAGTTAGAATATTTTCTGAGTGTTCACAAAAGGATTCTAAGTGTGTACGGTTCTTTGTTTGAACACTGATGTACCTGAGCGCAGTCGTGTGATGGGAATAAAAATGAACTCTTGATAATCCTTGTAGCACTGAGAATAGATTAATGTTTCTTTTAATGTACTTTATTACATTTTAATTAAGCAATTAATTTCTAGTTGTTAATGAACATAAGCATGACCACTTCAAGCATACATATAGTACTTAGTAACCTATTAACACTTAACATTTGGTAGCCTTGCAGCACTATATGTGTTTAGTATGTTTCTAGGAAAGTAGGGTCGTTACTTGTGTTAGGCTAGCTAGGTAGTAGAAGAATTAGATATTAAATTACTTGACCTTTCATTATTGTTGTAGGAAATCAAATTTATAAAACATAAAATAAGAAAAAAATCATGTACCTCAATTACACTTAAACGATACCCTTGAGCTTCACAAGTGTAGTTAGGAAGACAATGAATGTTCTCAACACTCATTTCACTTCCTAGAAGAACTAGTGTACTAGAGAATTATAGGTCCATAGAATTTGACTAGATTGCATGTAAATTCCTTAGTGATTCATATGGTTGGGCACAGGGATACCTCGCTGCTTTTCATCTTCCAAACATTTCAATTAACTCATTTTTTCCCTAAAAAGCCCAAGACAAAATTTGAAATTTTTAATGATGATATTGTATGTACAATATATAATCTATGATATCACACATATAAATTTAGTATATATAGGCATGGGAGTTAGCCATTTTTTCACATTCCTCATTTTGCACAAGACAAGTTTTTTACCATTTTTCTTCCAAAGCTCTAACATGCAAACTTCCAAAGGCCATATCTTCATACTCGTAGCTTCAATTTCTAAAATTCTTGAACCTTGTTGATTCCAAAGCTCTAACACGCAAACTTCCAAAGGCCATATCTTCATACTCATAGCTTCAATNGGGGGGGGGACGGTGGGCGGTGTTGCATCATGTAATATAGTTGAAATTTGAATAAAAAACTCCTTATGTCTAGAAGGTATTATAAGGGTGTGTACAAAAACAAGAATTTTAAAGTTAATCAATCACACTAAGGCCAAAAAGACTTCAATAAGACTTCTAATAAACCATACCAATTATTTTAAGCCATCAATAAGCACTAAAAATAATAACAATGAAAGGTTCTAAGTAAAGCATAAGGGTATAACACCTAAGGGATTCCTTTTAAAAAAATTTTCTAACTCTATGTCATAATGAGATAAGAATTTGATCAAGTTAAGGGTATGAGTAAGGAAAAGAGCTGTTACAAACCAATGAAAACACTTTAATGATTCCAAACCCTTGTTATTATAGATGCCCCAAAAAGAGAAGAAAAAGGTGGACCTTCATAACCAGGGAGTAAAAGACCAAGAGATCATGGAAGAGGAAAAATGGTAGAACAAACCTTGTAAGGAGAGAATGTAGAGCAGGAGGCTCAATTATTCAGCATCCATTAGTAAACACCTACCATAGAGCACTCTACCCAAGTGGAGGCAAAAGCTATGCAAGCATAAGAACAAGGACAATGCCTTACACTGTCATTAGATTTTCTCTAGGTCATTCAAGAGAAATCCATCATTTCCATAGTTATTCTAAAATTGAACATTGGTCCATTCATGTATTTTGCTTAAGAAGTAGTAAAGATGCAACTTCAAGCATCCCTACTATGATCCACACTTACAAATAGTGAGGAATGGTACTTAGTAGAGACATACTAGTTTTGGCACAACTAGAAAGTTGATGTAATGGTCAAGAATAAGGGAGTTTTAGTGTCCTACATAGTGAAGGTGATTGTCAAAGCCTTGAATATATCCAATGAAGGAAGAAAGATGGCATAACTCTCCACTAGATCTAATACAGATGCAAGAAAATTATGGTTGCAATGAGCATAAGGTAAAGTTGACAAGGATTTTAGTGAGGTAACTTCTAAGGAGAAAATATATTTCAAAATCGATACATATCACTTGCTCCTACTAAAAGGCTCAATCAAATTTGAACATATGTGGCCAAAGGAAGTGCTATCTTAATAGAAAAATTCAATGCAAACATTTCCCACCTCTACTTCCTCAAGATTGAAAGATGGTTTGAGGAGAAAAAGGTAGGGAAGTTGAGACTTCCATTTCCTTGCCTTATTAGAAATTTTTTGATGAGCGGCGAGGTACCCCTACACTCAACCATACGAATACAAGCGTTTCATCCATGATCTGGTCGAATTCCAAGGACTAGGTGCCTACACACCTTTGTGGAACAATAACAGGTTGGTTAATCGTTGTCTTCCCAAAATTACTTGTATATCATAGTTGTATGATTAAGTAAGCTTGAGGCATATGATTTTTATAGCTTTTATGTGTTTTATATCTTGTGCTAGTAAGGAGGGGGAGAGAGATAACTAAGTAACTAATATAATTTAACTACTCATTAACTAAGTTCTAATTACTCCTAACACCAGTATCCGTTCCCACTTGTCATACACATTCTGAACTAGTGCAATGCTGCTGGGATTACCAAACGTTAATCATTACTAGGTTACCAAGTGCTGCACGCATGCTCGAAGTAGTCGTATTGAGTGTATTTAACTAAGAGATTTTTAGGGTGAAAGAAATCATTAATCAACTAGGAAAGCATTAAATAATAATTAACACTAATTAATCTATTCTAAATGCTGCAAGGTTTATCATAAAGTTCATCTTTATTACCATACACAAAGTGTGCTTAGGTACACAATGCTCAAATAAAGATCCATTCACTCTATGACTTCTACTGTGGGCATGCAGAAATAATTCTAACTCTGGGGGGAAAATGGCAAGAGTTTAGCTAAGGAATAACTATCTAATATGAAAACCAAGGGTACCACCTCTTATTTATAGGAAAGGAGATAGGCCCCAATATTGAGAATTTGACATTGCATGGTTGGATTCGATATCACAGACTTGATATCATAGTTCATCATACCCCCATGACTAAATGAAAATGTGTCCTCAAGTTCCTTACAAAATATTGAAAAGGTATGGGATTATTGACTGAATAACCATTAACGATGGAGTAGGGTGACAGACTCAATGTGCCTAATGAATAGATCAACAATACAATACATGACAACATTAGTGTTGATGACCATTGAGGTGAACACTGTACATAAATGACATCCAACCTTTATTTGGTAGTTGGAAGAGAAGGAGAGAGAAAAAGAATAAGGTGTGTTGCTATTGATGCCAAGATTATGTCTTCCATTGTTTATCCATAGCCATGCCACCAATCTTGCTCCTTTTGTAAACGTTCTAGTTCTGGTCCATCCTAAGTGTTTCCTCCAGGCCTAGTCCATTATTGTATGATCACCATTTGCACACACAACATAGTCACAAATGAGTGAGGGTAGATAAATCATAATGCAGTTGATACCTTGCCTCGATGTAAAGTGCATTGCTGAGTTGTGGTTATGGCAGATACTGATTCTAAAGATTTAACACTGATGACTACCTAAGGTGTAGGGGTTAGCAAAAATTGAAAAATTTGTGCCAAGGTCCCCATGACAAAGAGTGAACCTCTGGTAGTGATAGGATAGGATGGAAAAAGATAAGGAATAAGAAAGATGGAGAAAAAGCAACAACATCAATGCCAATAAAATGGATGTCATGGATGGGGATGAAACAAAAAATTATTGATTTCAGGAAATGTTTAAGGAAAAGAAGTTAATAAATGCACCAAAAAGGAATGCCAGTGGGTCCTCCCCAAAGTAGGCACATGCCCGTGATGCCCTAACAAACCCAAAAACTGAAGAGTCCGTAGGCTCTAGGAATGTTATTTGGAAGCAAGAGTTAAAAACCTACCCACAAGAACTTACCAAGGAAAAACAATGCATCAAACAAGATATAGACTAATGATAAAACTAGTAATGAGGTGAAAAATGGAAAAGAAAGGTGGAGAGGAGAGAATGGAATGGAAAACCAAGAACAAGCTTGTATAATTTCCCTTGTGTGTGTTTTATGGCTAATGTGACTGAGTAGAACTCATTCCAAATCTATGCTCAAAAACCACATTTAGTGACCTCGCATCAACACATTTGACCAACCTATCCTCTTGAAGCAACAAGAATGCCTCTACAAAAATTCACCACCATTTCGAGGAGAGCGAGATGGAGAATCAAGAAGCAAGAAAGGGCCTTAGTTAGAGGGAACCTTCACGCATGGGTAACATGTCTGTCTAATGCCATAACTAGTGTGTGTAGCCCAAGTTCATTATTGTGTCTAAGGGGTGTGCTTTGAATTCTCACTTTTTTTTGTGTTTTTTGCATGAGAACCACAAAATGCAAAGACTTATTTTTATGTACTCAACATCTGGAGATTTGATGAACAGTCATAATGGTGAAAAACCAGAGGAAAAAGCATCCAAGCACTCAAGAGAATAGCTAGCACAAATGCATCGAATCCCCTTGAAGTCACACCCTTTTCATCCTTTGAGTCTTTCCTTAGTTTGAAAAATACCCAGCCACTAATTCGTTAACAATTTTATTAGGACTATATAGTTCCAAGCCAAGGGAGACCATAGGATTTTATGGATGCATGAACGACATGGACTCATTGCTTATTTAATCAAAAGAACCATACCTTAATATCAACATCATATTTCAAAGGTAAAATCCAAAAATTAGCAATCAATATGGTATTATTCATGCCACCATCATGAACACACATTGGATGATGAACAAAATAAAGTAATCACAAAAAAAATGGTAAAAATATGAACGATGGTGCAAAACAAAAATAAGTAAGGTTAAGGAAATGTGAAAAACAAAAATGTGCAAAATAAAAACATGTAAAACAAAAATATGTAAAACAAAAATTTAGAAAGAACTAAGGGCCTTCAATGGTTAGCAGAGGTGGCCATCTTCCCCATGACTAATTTGGAAGGAGGAGATCTGAAATAATGAGCAAGGTTGCCCACCTACAAAGGCAGCATGTGTTCTGGCTATCCTAGAATCATGGAAAGGTTTTTTTTTTTGTTTCATGTTGACTAACAGTCTCTTATCTAGGCTCTTAGGTTTATATATGATCATGGCCCCTAAAGGAAAAGTTGCATAGATAATGTAAGGTCCTTCCCACAATGTTTAAAATTTGGTATGTTGTGACACATGTGTGGGGTTCTACTAGAGAACCTTATCTCCTGGCTGATACTTAACTTTCCTAATTTTTAGGTCATGACATTGTTGATTAAATGCCTTGTGCAATTCATTAGATGACAGGGCAGCTAGTTGGTTCTCATCTAGCAAGTTAAGAGTCATCAACCTTTGTTTTTGTTCTAGATCAAGGTCAAGGTTGAGATCACATGCCATGGCTAGTGTATGGATCTTAGTTTGAATAGGGAGAATTGGAAGTTTTCCATACACTAACTCGTAGGGAGAGTAACCTATAAGGAGTTTTCATGTGGAGCGGTATGCCCAAAGAGCATCATTCAGTTTAGTGCTCCAATCTTGCCTATACTTGCTAATAGTTTTGGTCAGTATCTTAGTAATCTCCCTATTGGTGACCTCAGCTTTACCGTTTTCTTGGGGGGTGGTATGGTGTAGTTAATTTATGCTCAACCCCTAAGCATTGCATTAACTTCTAACAAGTTGCACCTATAAAGTGTGTATCATTTTTTGAAATAAGTGCATGCAACACACCAAACCTGTTGATGACTTGTTGTTGAACAAATCATGTAGCTGTAGATGATGTGCAATCTTTAATGGTAGCTACTTTAGCCCATTTTGTTAAGTAGTCTACGACAACAATGATGTAAGCTTTTCCATTGGACATTGGTGTAATGGGCCCCATGAAATCAATTCCCCAAATTTTGAAAGGTTCTAATAGTTGAATCCATTGTTGTGGACCCTCCATTCTAGTAGTCATTCCCCCATCAGGTTGACAACACTCACAAGATTGGACAAATTGATGGGTGTCCTGGAATAAGGTAGGCCAATAATACTCTGCAAGCAAGATCTTGATGGTCATTTGTCTCCCAACATTATGACCCCCACAAGGGCCCTCATGAGCATCTTGGAGAACTATCAGTTGATCTCTATCGAGAACAAACCATCAAACCAAGCCATTAGGACATACTTTGTAAAGTTGTCCATTGATCTTCATGAAGTACTTATCTTTGTGAAGAAACTGTTGTTTCTTCTTAAGGTCTAGCTCTTGTGGCCTTTTTTGGGTNCTAATACATAGTGTGTAAAATTTTCTAGTGCAAACACCACAACCATTAATTCTTTTTCTGTAGTAGTGTAGTTAAGTTGTGCACCAACGATACTTTTATTTGCACAGTGAATGTAATAAGGACATTTCTAGTCATCTAACTATGTAAGTATGGCTCCTAAGGCATAATTGGACATGTTTGTCATGACATGGAATGGTTTGGACCAGTTAGGAGCTTGTAGAATGGGTGTTTCTATTAGCTTTTGTTTCAAAGTTTGGAAAGCTAGTTCACATTCCCTGGTCCACTCAAAGGGTACGTCCTTTTTTGTTAGCTCTACCAATCATTTGACAATCTTTGAAAAGTTCTCTATGAATTTCCTATAGTAGTTAGTGTTTCCAAGAAATGACCAAATGTCTTTGAAAGTTTCTAGTTGATGGGTAATTCCTTGGATGACTTTGATTTTCTTAGGGTCTACCTCTATCCTTGTATGTGATATTTTCTGCCCAAGTACTATGCCTTCTTAGACCATCAAATGGCTCTTTTGACTATTGAGCCTCAAATTAGTTTCTACACATCTTTTCAACACTTGCTCTAACTGGTCCAAGGCTTGATCAAAGCTTGCTCCATAAGTCAAGAAGTCATCCATAAATACTTCCATACCATTTTCTATTTGCTACTAGAATATGCTTAGAAATAAGCATTGAAATGTTGTAGGGGCATTGCACAAGCCAAACGGAATTTTTTTGTATGCAAACGTTCCCCAAGGACTAGTGAATGTAGTTTTGGCTTGGTCTTCTAGGGCTATTTGTATTTGGTTGTATCCACTATATCCATCTAGAAAACTATAATAAAAATGCCCTGCGATTATGTCTAAGACTTGGTCAACAAATGGCAACGAAAAGTGATCCTTGAATGTTACCATGTTTAGTAGCCTAAAATCTATGCACACACTCCATTTTCCTTCCTTTTTAGGCATGATTACTAAGGAGCTAACCCATTCACTATCAGCAATGCGGTATATGAACCCAACCTTTAGAAGCTGTTCGATTTCTTCTTTTACTACCTACTTCAACTTTGAGTTCAATTGTCTCTATGGTTGTTTTCGAGGATTCATGGAGGAGTTAGTGTAAATCCTATGCTGGCATATCCTAGGATCTATTCCAATTAATTTCAGATATGACCAGGTGAAGGCTTTTGACCACTTGTTTATTACCTTTAGTAGACTCTCTTTTTGTTGCAGAGCAGGTCTTGTGTTGACGATGACCGGTTTTCCATTCTTAAGGAATGTGTACTCCATACCAGTGGGCAATGGTTTTAGCTCTAGGGCATCCTGTTTAAATTTCTTAAGAATTTCCAACTTCCCCTAGTTGATTTTTTTGAGGTTAGGACTTGGAAGTTGGTGGTGGACTTACTCTAATGCATCTATGCTATTTATGTAAGCACAAGTCAAACCCCCAGTTAGTTTCATGCATATAAGTGAGTTTCTTTCTTGATCAGCTATTAGCTACTAGGTGTCTTCTTGTCATGTGGCTACTGCATATAGGTGCCTTTGTATATTGATCACTTGTGCACATTGATTGCATGCAAGTAGTGTTAAAATTTGCACAACCCATGATCTTTGCACACAATTACACCCTATGTCATTGTATGTGATGCATGGACCTTTCTTCTTCTTGATCTTTTCGAAACCATTTTCCTTAGATATTTCTATGAAAAGATCATGGATTCCTAGGCACACATCAATAGTGCTTAGCCATGCCCTTCCCATTATGCTTGGGAAATCCCCCTTACTGTTGTTCACTTGAATCACTAGGAAGTCAGATAGATACAACCACCCACAAACAGTGGTAACAATGTCCTCCACTAGTTCCAAGGGAACAATGATGGACTGGTCGGCCAACTCTAAATGGATGTTGCTCTTTTTTAATGGAGGTAGGGTCCAAGCCTTATACATTTCTTAGGAGATTAGGTTGACACCGAAACCTGAGTCCAAAAGAGCTTTGCATGGCTCATTCCCAGAGATTTGTAGATATATCAGGGGACTCCCAGGATCAGAGAATTTCTTGGGAAGGTGGCCAGCTTTGATCCAATTCGTAATGGCATGTGTTAATATGATCGTATGCATTGAATGCGGTGTTAGGTTCAAAGGGGGTTCTAAAGCTTTGTTTGATACGGAGACGTCCAAAGACTTAGTCGCTTATGGTTACAAAGGCTTGGTTGGACTGTTGGTTCTGAAGAAAGTTATTTTCTTCATATGGTTGTCAGAACCAATAGTAGGTTAAGGATTAATAGCCCTTGCAGCATTGCGTTGCTGTGGTTGAGCAGGGAGCTCACCTTGCATTGTTGGAGCAAGTGGTAATGGAGCTATTGGTGAGAGAGATGTAGCTAGATTTGAAGGATGATACACTTGTGGAATATCTCCCCTAGGAGAGGGAGTCCTATAGTACTCACGGGCTTGGTAGTGATGTTGAGAAGTAATGTGACCAATAGAGTCATGTGGAAAGATTGGATGTTGCATGTAATATCCATATGGGTTAGGTTGCCAGTAAGGATATTGTTACCATGGTGGTGGCATTCCCCATGATTGTGGGTGTTGCCACTATTGATGTTGCTTAATTGGTTGTGATGGAGTTCCACTTGGATAATACATTAAAGGTTGGTGGAACTGCCTTGGGTTACCTTTGGGACAAGGTAACCATCGGGATGTTTGTCGTTTGTTTAATCATGGATTAAGTGCATATACCCCAGACTCCTACAAATGTGAGATCATAGGGCAACATCCCTTAAGATGGTCGTATTGACATATCTCACATCCACTATCATCATCTGTATTTGAGTCCACAACCTCTTCAATAATGACAACTTTGCCCTTACCCTTATTACATGCATTTTCTGCTTCTCTCTTTTTTCTTTTGTCATGATCACTACCTCACTCTCTAGACTCCTCTACTATTTTGAGAAAAGTTTGAAACCTACTATCTAGGGAGTCCCACATTTGGTCTACCTTTGCCGATACTTCTGATGTTAACTTTTGGATAGGCAAGGTTTTCCTATTCACCATCTCTTCGAGTGGTGACTCTTCCTCATCCTCACAAAATCTTACTTCCTTCTTCTGGAGGGAAGGATCTTGGTTATATTCTTTCACATTTTCTCTCTTTTGTAGCTCACCTACTTCCTTAGCAACTTGCTCTAGTAGTTTGTGAATTTGATGGAACCTAAGCTTAGATAACCTTCCTTCAGCATAAGTCCCAAGGATTCTTCTCATTTCATGCCTAAGCCCATCTACGAGATGGTGTAGTTGATCCTGCTACGAATAACCATGGCTAGGACAACAATGTAATAGTGCGTAATAGTGGCCCATGGTAGCATCCAAGGGTTCATGACTTCCTTGTTTCCATCCTTGGATTTTCTTTCACAATTTAGACACCCAGGAGTACATTTGGTACTTATCATTGAATAATTATAACATAGTACCACACCTACAAATGGATTTCAATTATAAGGACTGGTACTAGCTTTCAGCTTCTTTTACTAGTGTCCATGGGAACAACTTAAGTTTTTGCCACTTGTTCTCTATTTTTTGCAAGGCACACACATCATGAAATTCTTGTAAGTGATTTTCAGGATCAGCGTTATATCCACCTTCAAATCATGGAATGTTATTCATGTCTAACCTCTTGATCCTACTATCTCTTTGGTGCCTTGTTGGAACTCTCAAAGCCTTAGTTATGTCTAGCATGTTTTAAGTAGCAAGTAGGGGTTCATCATGATCATCTCATTTGTGGTGTCTATGATGCCTACACTATTCCCTACTCTCCCTTCTTCTAGGTTGTGCTTCCATAGAGTGCCCTTGTCCTCTGTCTTGGCTATTTCATTTGTAACTTCCACTTTACTTGCCCTTATCCTCACAATCTTTTTCTCTATGGCTGCATCTAGAAACTGAAGGAAAGGATGAAGGAGATGATAAAGATGAAGAAGAAGGAGAACTACCACCATGATGATGTCTACTACTTTCTCTTTGATGGTCTCTACCTCGATTGTGATTGGGATCAGAATGGCAACCTTTGTCATGTGTCTTTGTTCCTTTTTTGGACACTTTGTGTCCATTGGTATTAGCACCTAGGTTATGAACAGTAGAATGAAGGTTTTGATACACAACCTCTTAGCCAAAGTCACGTGAAGGAACATTGTTATGTGGACGACTACCTGAGGTAGGTTCATCACCCTCAATTTTGCTTAAAACTTGGGGGCATCCTTGGACCACTTTCCCTTCAAAGACTTATGGTGTCTCTCCTGTTGCAAATCCATTTGATGTTGCACCTCTATGGGAAGATAGTCTCTCAAATCATAGTCATGTGCAATGTATTCAGTGTGTAAGTGTTGCATGCCTATTCATGTGAGAGCATGAAGAAGCATGCTTGGGACTGAACAGTCAGGAGGTAACACTATGTTACCTTCCAAGTCACGCCAATGCAGTTGTTCATCTTGATGGAGAATAAAGGTGAAGTTAGGTACATATTCATCAGGATGAATATATACCACACAAAACTGTTAAGGGATTGGTGGGTCAACGTCATGTGTATCTTGCTGCCGATTGCTTCTTGTGTTAGTCCTAGGTGGTGAAGTGCTTTTATGGGAAGAAGAAGACATCTTGTCTTGTTCAATGTGCAATGTACTATTATCTTTTCCTTAACCAACTCTAAACTCTAAGGATTTTTTCCAATGATGTGAATGATTTCCTAAGTTCTACTTAGAGCACAAACAATTAAGTCCTTGGCAATGGAGCCAATGATTAGCGGTGAGGTAGCCCTACGCTCAACCATTCGAATACAAGTGTTTCACGCACGATCTGGTTGAATTCTAAGGACTAAGTGCCTATGTGCCTTTGTGGAACAATAACAGGTTGGTTAATCATTGTCTTCCCAAACTTACTTGTATGTCATGATTGTATGGTTAAGTAAGCTTGAGGCATATGATTTTTATAGCTTTTATGTGTTTTATATCCTACACTAGCAAGGAGGGGGAGAGAGATAACTAAGTAACTAATCTAATTTAACTACTCATTAAATAAGTTCTAATTACTCCTAACACTAGTATCTATTCCCACTTGCTGTACACATCTTGAACCAATGCAACATTGCTGGGATTAGCAAATGCTAATCATTATTGGGTTACCAAGCACTGCATGCATGCTTGAAGTGGTCGTACTGAGTGTATTTAACTAAGAGAGTTGTAGGGTGAAAGAAATCATTAATCAACTAGGAAAGAATTAAATAATAATTAATGCTAATTAATCTATTCTGAATGCTACAAGGTTTATCATAAAGTTCATCTTTATTGCTGTACACAAAGTGTGCTCAGGTACATAATGCTTGAATAAAGATCCGTTCACTCTATGACTCCTACTACGGGCACGTAGAAATAATTCTAACTGTAGGGAAAAAATGGCAAGAGTTCGGCTAAGGACTAGCTATCTAATGTGAAAACCAAGGGCACCACCTCTTATTTATAGGTGAGGAGACAAGCCCCGATATTGGGTATTTGACATCGCATGGTTGCATTCGATATCGCGGACCCAATATCGCGATTCATTAGCTATGTAGATAAGCTAGAATCCTAGGGTACACTAATGATATCCCTAGCAAGGCTCAAAATGCTTCATATGTAGAAATGCTCAAACTAGTACCTTCAAAGAAGGATCAAGTGGAAAAACCAACAAGCACTGAGAAAACTATAGGTACCACACATACCATAGTACTTCAACTACTGGTTAGCAACAACAAGCTAGGCCTAGTAGTCAACCACAAACTAAGGAACAAAAACAGTAGTAGCAACAAGTTCCACTACTATCACCATAAGATTATAGGCCATTGATGAGACATTTGTAACAAATTGCAAAAACTATTAGTTGGGGAACAAGGGAAGGGATCAATCTTTATAAAGTCATCGATAGTGTAGTCTAATCCACAGTTTCCATAGACCCTGCTAGTGTGTAGATCTCATTGCAATCATGAGGAGGGGATGAATGGTCATAGTAGATTTCTTGGAACACTACATCATTCTAGGTGATGCTAGAAATAAAAGAAGGAGCCATGGTTGTGGTTATGCAACATCAGGATGCAATGAAAGCTATAGAAGTGATCACTAATCACATTAAAGAGTCCTTTAAAGTTCATGTTGTGTCACTAGTTGATCTTTCTAGAGCCAGAGATGCTCAAATGTTAGCTGGTATCTTGATGACTCCTGTAGATCATGAGGATGTGCTCGATAGACTACTGCAAATGGGATAGGCTATGAAAAATCTTTTTGACATCTTAAGTGATGTTACTATAGTACAATCAAAATTAATAGCCACTAAGGAAAATCTGGTCATGATAGAAACTAGGGTAGAAAATGAAGTTCACAAATTACAAGAAGAGCTTGAGACCTTGAGGGCTGAAAGAAGAGATCCAACATAATATGTTGTGCTTGGCCAAATAGAACAATTTAAATCTAATATTATTAATTGTCTCATTGATCGTAATATGAGAATGGAACAAGAGAAGGAGAAGGTGGTGTGGGATGCCTTAGTGGCTGAAGCCTAAATTACACACATGCCAAGGCACTCACCACATTACAAGAGGAAAATAAGCAAATAGCTATAGAAAATTCTAGGTTTACTACAATCGAACACCAAAAGAATGCCCTCGAAGAAAAAATTTAGCAACTTCAAGAGCAAATTATACAAGTCAACCAAGACATGAGCCACCTAGCATAAGAAAATAGAACCCTCTTAATGGAGGAGGTATGCACCATTCGGCAAAAGTCTACAATTAAAATAAGCACATGGAAAAATGAAGAAAAGAGGCATGAGAGGCTCAAGGAGCATTTTCACAATCAAGTGGACATGTAAAAATAGATTAATGAGAAAGAAATCTAGATGGCTAAGGCCTAGATCAATTTAATTTTAGCACAAAATCCAAATTCATAGTCCATCTTGGATAACTTAGCTCATGTTCACCCAACAAAAATTAAGAATAAAGGCTAGTAGATTAAGGACTTGATAGAATACATCGGGTTAGCAAACCTTCGATATGCTAACTTGGCCATGTTGATAGTAGGTAGGCCCAGAAATGAGCTAGAACAACAAGTAGCAATTGTGTACGCATTATACATAAAAGAGTTTGCTGACAAGAGGATGCCTTATAAAAGCTGCATGTATAAACTTTGAATTAGAATTGGTTAAGGCCAACTATCAGGGCCAAAGAGATGCTACAACAAACCTAGCCAAACAAATGTCAAATTATCAAGAATGATGAAAAATGGTCAAAGCATTTGAGGAAGAATAGAGAAAGTTTGTAGCATGGTACGTGAAAGCAAATTAGATGTTCCGACAGCTGCTATGCCCATGGAACATGCAGACTCCATCAAGTATTGGTCAATCAGCATGGATGGTACATGATCCTTGAATGGAGGAAGAAAAACTTCAAGCTCTATTAAATAGGTATCAATTCAATAAGCTTGACAACAAGGGAAAGCAACCAATGGAAGAGCCACCACCACTGAGTACTTAGGTTACATCAAGCTTCTTCAAATTTTTGTTTGATTTTCTTTTTATCTTGTCTTTTCATAAACTTATGTCTTTTCAGAGTCATGTATATAGTTAATCAGTTATGAATAGTCAAATCTACCTCCCAATTTTGTAAGGGACTCTCTTCTCATTTTGTTTTAACTCAAGGACAAGTTTCCTATTAGTCATGGAGCTACGATAAGTTATATTTTTCATGAACAATGATATCACAACAACGATATCATTGCACATGCTACATCATCATTGCTATGATATCTTGGGATGTGTGCAGCCCTATAAATATGACACTTGGGTGCATAGTTTGTATAAGTTTCATTCCAATAGTAACTAGACTCTTGTAATTTCATTTCTTGAACTTAGACTTAGCAATTAGAAGTGTGAATATCCATAGTGTGATGTGTTATAGTGAATGAAATCTTTTTTCAATCAATTTGTACTTGGGCATAAGTTGTGACTAGAAATAAAGATCAAGCTATTTCCCACCATTGTAATATTCTTCTAGTTTACTATTTTTACTTGGAATAATGTTTACTATTTTCCTAGTTAATGTTTTACTTTTTCATGAACTTTACTTTTACTATTATTAGTAGGCAAAATGAGCATGACTGATCTCGAGCACTTAAGTGTAATTGCTTGGTAAGCCTAGTAGCATAACACTTGGTATCCCAGTAGTGATTGCATGAAGCCCAAGGTGTGTACAGTAGATCAGGAACGATTACTCTTCATCATAGGCTAGGATAGATTCATTTACTTGTTTTACTTAGATTTAGAATCTACTTTTACTTTCATTATGTCTACTAGGAGTATTAAAGGTCAATCAACATCAGATATCATATACCTCATGGTGATCTAAACCATACACTTAAACTTCACTAGCTTCATGTGGGAAGACAACGATCACGAGCTTAAACCAACTGCTAACCTATTAACATTACCTCATCCATGGATTACGATCAATTCACGTCTAAACACTCATGACTTGTATGGTTTGGTGTTGGATTTGTCCACCACTTATCATGGATATATGGGTATGTCATGGCAATTAGCATAAGGCCTTTGTACATAGGTATACGATATATAAATGCATTGATTCAATGGATGCTACCATGTGTGGTACATAAAGAATGATAGTTATATACATTCCTATGTTGTGAGCGCTTAGAGTTTTAGATGAGTAGAAACATCAGTTTCTGAAAAAAAAAAAATACTAAAATGTACTTTAGATATGGCATCATAGATGTAACATTAAAGCTGGATGTAATGTAGAAAGCATGAGTTTAAAATCAATGTTGTTGATCACCATTGCCAAGCAATGTCTACCTTGGTTTTTAAAACTTTTAAATTACAAGGATGAGATGTGAGCAAGCTCAAAAGCTTGAAATTGACATTATAAAATGGAATATAATTTCTTAGAGTGCTTAACCAAAGTATAATATAACATTGGTTGAATGTGCCAATATGTCAAAATGATATATTTATATCCCTACTTAGAGTTGAGATGATGTCAAATATGATTATCAATAACTTAACCTTTCTTTCAATGCCAATGCAAAAACTAAATTGATTTCAATTAAATGCTAAAAATAATTATGATAATTATTCTATTACATTTTATCTATTTCAAAAATTTCAATTTTTTTTATCTTTAGATCTAACAACACAAGTGACAGTTTAGCATCAACAACACACTTAGTGTCAGATTCATTATCACCAAAACCCTCCTTTGATAGTTACATTTCAAAGTCTATCTTCTTTAGCTAGTCAATCACTTGAGTCATCCTTCTCCAACTACAACTTTAGAAGTTTGAGTCATCTTTATTGTCACTTATTAGTAACATCAATGGCACTTTTGCATTTCATCTTTTCTCACATCAATCAATACTTTTCTTCTTCAACCAACTCCATCATTGCCATTCTAAAAGTAAAGTTCATGACTATTAATTGTAGAAGTTTGAATTTCTCTTTTTCCTTTTTTTAGTAATAGCTCTGTAATTAGCATTTTGTATCTCCATTCTTCCCTTAGAGGAAATCTTTGTAATGTTTCCATCTACCTAGTTAACAACAGAAGTTGATCCCATTTCCTTCCTTTATTCTAATATATTTTCCTATTTTTCTTATCGTTAATCATATTAGCATTACAATTTCTAAGCCTATACTTACTATTAATTTCATCACCTATATTATTTTATAGATTTTATGACTTAAATCATTATTTCTCACAAATTACTAAGTGTATATTTGATTTGAAGAACTTATTTTTGGATTGTTGGCATTAGAAAGCATTCATAGAGTAGTTGTTAGACCATTTATGGTCATGAGTCAAGTATATCTCTCTTAGAAATGTAGCTGTCATTGTTTGAGATATTCAAAGAATAATTTCACCATACTATTATTGGTGTTAGAGGAAGGACATCTCAATGTTTAAGTATATAGCCTTTATTCTTGCTTTATTATGTTGTCTTTTCTAGCATCCAATCTACCTTTTTCAACCAATTGGGGTTTGTAATACACTAGTGTGCCTTTTTACCAAAATGATTATGCAATGGTTTGCTCCACTAATGCCAAGACTTGTGACAGAGAATCAGACTAGTTTTGTGAAGGAATGACTTTTGTAGAATCAAGTTCTGCTTTTGCATGAGATCCTGCACTCAGTCCATCAAACTGGATTTGTAGGCATGTGCATTAAGCTGGATGTTGCAAAGGCCTACAACACAGTGAGTTGGAAGGCCTTAAAAGAAATCATGCTAGGTAATGGATTTGATCCAAGGTTTGTTAATTTGTGTATCCACCTTCAAGAACCAAGGTGTTATTTGTTCGACATTGATGGCTGTTTATGGGGTTTGCAGGGATGGGAGGGGGCTCAAACAAGGGGATCCACTCTCACCACTTCTATTTATAATGGTGATGGACACCTTTCAAAATTATTGTAAATTCGAAGGAATGGAGAGGCTGATGGTGGAGGGGGTGCATTGTATTGTGGCGCATTACAAGGATGACACCATCTTTTTTTCACCCGTAGGCAGTGGCACTTAACACGGCCTTGGGCAGAATTGCACAATAACTTGGGCTGGAGATTAACAAAGATAAATAGGTGGTGCATATGGTGAATGTGAAGAAATAGGTGAAAGAATGGCTACATCAGATGGTGGAAATTTCCTGGAAGCCTGACCTTGCCTTCTACCCTGGACACATCCTCTTGCAGTTGTCGTATTCTGTTTGATTGCTTATCTTGACTCTGAGCTACTGAAATGCTCTTTTTACTACACCACTGAACTGACCTGCCCATATCTTGGGAATCTGAACCACCTCATTGGGAATTTTGCTGAAATTTGAGAATGGAAAAAAAAGTTTGGTGCATTGGAATTACCAGTATTTCATTCAAAGTTCGATCCAAAAGACATTCATGAATAACTAACACTAAATTTCAGTCTCGATTCCAGTTATCAGGATCTCTAGGCCAATGCGTAGCTCTCCACTCCCTCTCCTCGGTGAGTGAGAGGTGAGCTATATACAAATCCCTCACAGGGCATGTGAAGAAAGAGAAACATTAGTTTTTACAGGTCCACAGAACACTGCGGGGTTACTGGTACTGGTGAACCAAAAACCAGTCTACTTATTCTCTGCATTCTCCAAATGTAGGATCGTGAGCGATCGTAATGGTGGATCTGGTATTTCATTTGAAAATTTCGTTGTTTGATTCCTGGCATTGCAAACTGACCTAACCCGTTTATGTTTTAAAGTTCGACACCCCTTTGGTATCTTTGAAAACGGAGTAAAGGTATAAAGGGAAAATTATTTTTTCATTTTTGGCAATGGCCGGAGCAATCAAAGTCGACTATGGGGAATAATAAATGACCTTCAAGTTAATACTTAATGTCTAAGTTTGTCACAAGTTGTTTAACATTTTTGGCTTGCATGAGGCCATCCCTTGTATATAAAAATTCAAAATCTATAGATGCTTAACTCGTTTGACTATGTTAATCATATATTAATTAATTAAAATTAACTATTCTTAACTAATAGTTAGTTAAGGCTACCATCAGCCATAGTTAACTTGCATTAATCTTTGTTCACAATTCAATCTATGTTATAGTTTTTCGTTTGGTATTCACAATTAATTGTAATGTTGATCAGGAATTGGCTGAGGAAAAGAAGATGATCAATTTAAAAATTATTTTGACTAGTCCATAAGGTTTGTTGTAATGCCTACCAATTTGATCAATAACATTATTTTTTATAGAATGATTATGAACACTACATTTCACAAAAATTATTATGAATTTGTTTAGTCAAAAAGCATGAAGAGGCAAATTGAAGAAGTCAACATGAAAGGATGTATTTATTGAGTTAAAAACAAAGAATTGTTGTTAGATGAATAAATGAGAAAAACTATGAAAACTTATGATAATGGCTACATTAAGGTTTAGAACAAGGGACATTATAAATTTGTAATGATAGAAGATTTGTTGCATTACATATTTAAATATAAAGAATCAAACTTATCGAATCATTCACAACTACACAGATGAGAAAGTAATGTTTGTTGAGGCATTTTTTAGGAAAAAGATTTTAAAAAGCTTGAGTCAAATATTTAGATAAATGTTAACAATTTAATGTATCCTACAACATCATCGGTGCTATGCACAACTATTTGTTAAATGATCATAACTCAATTCAATTGTAAACTTTAAGATTATTGTATCTTGTAAGTCACCAGAAAATCAAATACTACTAGGTAAGATTTGAAGCATTTAATTTTCATTGCACCAGAGTAAAAGTTCATTACATTGTCAACTAGAATTTGCAATTTTGGTTAAAATTTTACATATAGTTTGCATTGCATTCAGGTTCACAAACCAAAATGCATAAAATTCACAATAGGAACTTGTATAAAAAATTTTAAATTTCATTTAATCAAATTTCATGAGCTTTCTATTTCATTTTGCTAAATTTATGCCTATTGTGAAGACTTTTAACTTGAATTAAAAAGGAAGTCACTAGTGCAAAAAATGATGTCATTGGTAGTATTGATAAAAAAAAAAGAAATATGCAATAAAGATATAATACAATATGTATAGGAAAACATGCATTGTTGGTGTAACAAAGGTTGTTTTCTTCCTCAACCCTAGGGGCTAGAGGAGTGTGGAGATCCTTACAGGTTCCATGCTATCATTATCATCACTAAAGAACTACATGATCCTAATTCACTTGTGTACTATGTCACAATGACATGTAAGTTTGTACAGGAGCTTCGACTTCAATGCTTGGGCGACCACCGATTTCTTCAAAGTAAGGCTAAGAACTAGATGTGTTAGAGTAGGAACATGTCTTAGCTCTTCTAGGAGAATGATGTCTCTTGTGTGATTGCTTGTGTTTAATGTGGTTGTGCATATGTGTATTGATGAATCGTAGTTTGCTAGGCCCCAATATCGTGTACACAATATCGGGTACATGATATTCCAACTTGGATATGATATCGTATACACGATATCATGATTCTTGTGTTAGCCTATAAATATAGCACTCAGGCGCATGAGATGGAAGTCATTAGTTAGTTATTAGGAGTCGGGAGTCTCTTTGTTAATTTTTAGTTTTTTTTTTCCAAGTGCATGCCTGCAGTGTGACGCTTGTAATTGTATGGAACCTTTGTTCGAGTGTGATGTACTTGGACACACACACAATTAACAATAAAGATTAAGATTACTACATCATTATAGCATTCACTTAGTTTTTAATTGTTTAATTGTTAATTATTTGTTGTTGTTTTCTTAGTTAATATTTCTTTTATTGTCATTTACCATTCCTATTGTTAACACAGAGTGAGTATATCTTAATCACGAACATTTAAGTGTAACTATGTGGTAACCCAGTAGTGTATCTAGTATGCTTTGAGTAATGTGCACTTGGTAATCCTAGAAGTAGTACACAAAGTCCAAGATGCATACGGATGATTAAGGACGGATGCTTATCACACTTAGGCTAGCTTAGATTTTTCTCACTATTGCTTATTAGTTTACTCAAGTTATTTCTCATTATCTTTAGGAGTAGCATAGTCTTAGAAATCACATCATACACCTCACTCTAAACTAAACCATATGTGACAAAGCAAATACTAGTCTAGGTAGGAAGACAACGAACTATGATCAATGTATAACTATATAGGTGCCACAACTAGTCCGTTCGCGGAGTTCAATCGTTTCACGCATACATGCTTGTATTCATATGGTTGAGCATAGGAATACCTGACCGCTCATCATTGGCATCGTTGCCAAGGACAGTGCTACTTATTTAGATCAGTTATATCATATAAGATCGCTGTAACAAGGTATTAATGATATATCTTTCAAATAAAAGAAATGAAATTCAATTGAGTCACACAAAATTCATGATAATGTCTCTCTCACAAGACAACAATAATGCAACAACTAATGAGGAAAATCATTGGAGAACCAACAAAATTTATGATGAAGAATAAGTTTAGAGTATGCAATCTTATGCAGCTGTTTGATATGTTCATGGACACCGCAATGATACTCAATGACTCTTGTCATCCAACTCAGACAACTCTAGTAAAGATGGGACATCTCATAGAACAAGGAGGCCTATAAGGCCTAGGACCTTCTCAATGGTTAGTAAGAGTACATTAGGGGATGATTGGGAGACTTACAAAAGTCATGACAAGTCTTTCAATTCTCTATCTTCCTCTGCTCTTTCAATGTCAAGTTGTGACACAGATGACTATTCCTCAAGGAGTCAATGTAGCAATAAAAATAGAACCCACAGGCAAAATCAGGAACACCAACATGACCAAAGACAACATTGTCCCAACTCACAAACTCACAACCTACTTTCTGATGGTGAACCCCTATTGGCCACTAAGAGCCTAATGCATATAATAGAGGTTATTCAAATGTCCCGCAGGCATCATAAGGAAAAACCATCTACCCAGGCTTGATTTAAACAACTTTCCCAAGTTCTCAAGAGGCTATGATTTAGATCTGCAACATCATTTACAAGCCTTCTATGATGCCTATGCATGGAACAACTTTGATAATGGGTGGAAAAGACTTAAGCTCTTTCCTATGATACTCGTTGGCCAAGCAAAAGTGTGGTATAGGTCTTTAAAGCTGAAATCACTTTACCATTGGCTAACAATGATGGAACTCTTCAATGAAAGATATCAAACCTGTGAAAGAGTGTCAACCTTGAGGAGACAAATCCAAGAGTGGAAACTAGGGCAACATGAACCCTTGGACATGGCCTTAGAAAGATATTATTCATTGATAAACAAATGCCTAGGCCATGGGTTCTTTGAGGAAAGGCTAATATGTTACATCATGGATGGGCTCCATAATGAAACAAGGGAGATCCTAGGAATGTATGCCCCAGGGCAACTGTATGAACTATGAACCCACCAATTCTAAGATATTATTAAGTAGGTAGCAAAAGAAGAAGAAGAAATAGCCAAATGGGAGAATGTTGAAAAATCTCAACTGGACCAAACTCTTAGAGTAACAAAGGTCCATAGTCCTGAAGAGGAGAAATCAACTCACCTTAAGGAGGTGGAACCATCTCCATTTTTGCCAATACTAAAATCACTAAATAAAATCAAGGAAAATATTAATAAGATGATGAAATGAGTACATGAAAAATGCAGAGAATATGCAAACATTATCAAAGGTAAAACCACACAAGATCACTTTGACAACTAGAACAAACTAAGGATGCCAAACCAAGAAACAAGATAGAACACCATTTGACAATTGGAAAGAAGGGCTGAAGGAAATAAGGATAGGGGCCCAACTACAAATCAGAAGTATCAATGTGATGTTTTCCTATAAAATTAGCCTAAAGGCCAATGCCCAGTCTTGTTACATCTACATAAGCATTGGGGAAGAATGCTACATATGGATTTTGTATAGAAGCACTATGTTTCAACCATAGTGGCGAAACCCCCAGTCATGGGGGAGACCATCACTAAACTGGCCTCAACCTTCGTATGCCCTGACATCAAGTACTTATTATGTTCAACATCCTATTTCTCCAACTAGATCAATAGCCTATGCTTCAACTCATTGTTATCATTCTCCTGAATACTATTAACCCATGTCCCCTTCCACAAGATCACCACCTCATGTTCCTTACACTTCTCCTTTCTCTCAATATTCTCATCCTTCATCTCCTTCTACATCACCACTAGTAGTACTGGAAGGTTTTGCACCACCGCACCAACCAACAAACATTACTTGTGCTACTACTATCAATAATGGTGAAAATCTCCCACAATGTTGGAAGTGTCCTTTCTTTAGGCATTGCTGTAGAAAGAAGTAGCATGACTCTAGAACCACGGCATCCTCCAACTTAGCACAAGCCCAACATAGTGATGCACCTTCCTTTTCAAACTCAATGCCTCCTATTACCCTATCTAAGTCACCAATCAACACTTCAACAACCATGCATCCTAATAAATATAACCACATGAGGAGACATATCAATCCTTGCATACCGTCTTATGGTCAAGGATGCCATAGTGGATCAGCTTCTTATCACATGATGACATCTTATAATCTACCCCACTATGCCTACTTTAATCAAGTGTGTGAACCCCAATTCAGGTACATTCCTATCACCACACTAAAAGACACTAAGAGGTTTGTATATGACCAGACCCCAATATTTCCAACATGCATGGATCCAAACCTTCCATTTATTAATTCTCACCATGATCCAAGGTTTAGTCATGGGGGATACCCCCCATTCTAATAAGCAAAATTAGTAAAATTTTTTCCTTTTCTTTAGTTTTACAATTTTTTTTTTCTAAATTTTTCATTTTTCAATTTGTCATTTTATCTTTTTGAGGGTAATCTCATCTATGAATAAAATACTCATGTGACCTATCGATTGAACTGTTGTTCTATGCTATTGAGTCACAAGGGACTAATTATTTGGACAGTGAGCCCACAATATCTATCCATCCATTCTATTAATAAGAGGTTCTACTCTAGGTATGATGATATTCTTTTTATTATTAAAACTCAAAGTAACTTTGTACTCATTATGCCCATAGCGAAGAGTGGAAAACTAAGAGGGAATGGTGAGGGTATGACATTAAGGGGATTTGTGCATTCTCTTTGGTGACATCTATATGTGCTATCATGAAGCTTGCTTATACTAAAATCCTTGTAGATATAACAAAAAGTGGAAGTAAGAGTTGTGATAAGGCACTCAATCAAGGAACTCAATGATGTTCTGGAGGATCCCACTGGAAAGACATGCATCCATGCTTGAAGGTTGGTAGCTTCTCCGAATCACCTTTAGAAAAGACAAAGTGCCAAGGCAGCCAGAAGAAGAAAAAGAAAAGAAAGAAGAATGACAAAAAAGAGAAAAAATAAAAATCAAGGAAAATGTGCCACAGATAATTCAAATCACTCCTCCCTTGCGCAAAACGCCAAGTGATTGTACACCTTGCTGTTATGATGTCCTTANCATTAGCCTTTTGCTCCAAGATTAAGACCAAGTCCATACCTCTGATCAGTGACATTGCATTGTTTCTTCCAATGATAGGCAATCATAAGGACATCATAACNTTGCATGACTTTTGTGATTTGTACTTGTTGCACACCACCACATCATCTTATACCCTCCAAGTACTACATTGCCAAATTTATTCTTTCCTTTATCATTATTTCAACCAAATGTTCCTTTACACCACTACATGTCCTTTTTCCTCACCCTATTTAAGAACTTCATTATATAATTCCACTTCATTACACTTTTGGTGCCTTAATGTCCACCTAACATTACCCCCGATCTTTCAAATCTACCTCAAATCCTTCATTTTTGGCCATGAAAACTCAAAAATTCACCCATTTTACTAAGTAGCCTATTTTGGATAAGACATGATATCGGGTATGCGCTATTGCATACACGATATCATGTCTATAAAAACTATATATATGGGTCCCCCTTGTGCACGTAGAAGTCATTTTCAACTATTGATGTGAGGGGAGTTATTTCCATTTTCTTCCATAATTTTTCATGCTTTGCGAGTCTAACATTTAACCATCAATATCTCGCTTGTTAATGCTTCAATTTCCCTTCTGATCGCACCTACTTAAACATGGAGTGTTTAACTCAGTTGTGGGGGAGGGGTATGGTAGAATTCATATATAACTTTTTTGAAATTCACTATCGCCCAAAGGATATCATAGGGGTAAGTAATATTAAGAAATGTTAACTCATGCCACACTAATTTTCTTCCTTCACCCAAATCATGTAAATTATTATTGGAATCACCTTGAGAAGGTAGATTCCAATAATAAACAAGGACAACATCTCACGTTGTCCCTAAAATGTATTTAGGCCATTCAAAAAAGGTCCACATCCATTGTAGTCATCATGGAACTTAATTTTGGACCTTTTACTGAATTCACCCCTAAGCTAATCAAAGATCAACTCAAGGGATCTCCACTATCGCTTGTCCTCTCAAAAAGTGGAGAATGGTATTTGGGGGAAACTTATCAATTTTGGCATAATAAAGAGAAAGGCACCACTATTGACATTGGTGGAATTTCAATTGATTTCTCCATGAAGGCCATTACAGAAGTGTTAAATCTTTCGAATACAAGGCCCAAAGTTACTCATCTATCAACCAGCTTTGATGCTGATGCAAAAAAAAGTATGGCTAAAGAGGGTGTACAACAACAAAGATAAAACATATGGAAAACTAACCCTTGAAGAGATTTTAAAATTGGCATCTATCATATCTTCCCAACGAAGGGGCTAAACAAGATCTCTACCTATGTGGCCAAAGGAAGTGCAATCTTAATGGGCAAGGTTGATGCTAATTTGCCCTATTTATATCTAATAGAAATATTAAGGTGGTTTAAAGAATACAAGATAGGAAATTTTGCATTACCCTTACCATGTCTAATTAGGAAGCTATGCCAGCATGCTGGAATACTAGGGTACACTAATGATGTCCTTAGAAAGGCTCAAAATGCTTCATATGTCGAATTATTAAAGCCACCAACACCAAGAAAAGATGTTGGTGAGACACTAGAGCTTGAACAGCAGCAGACGGTTGGGCCCATTGCACCTCAAACAGCAAGGTCTAGCCAACTTCCAAACACGAGGCTCAATCAACAATAAGAAGTAGGGCTTAGCACATAGCCCATGGACCAGTAGGATCAACAATCGCCATCACCGTCGCAAGATTACCAACCATCGATGAGTCATCTCAAGGCCATCACAAAAATGGTCAATTGGGAAAGTTGGAATGAGGCCAATCTCTTCAAGGTAATTGATAATGCTATATAGCCCACCATCTCAATTGATCATGCAAGGGGTGAGGTCTCAATACAAACAGGAGGAGTGGAGTCGCATTGGTCACAACAGATTTCTGGGAATGTTGCACATTTCAAGAATAATTGGAAATTGGTGAAGGTGCCACAGTAGTGGTCATGCAATACCAAGATGTAGCAAGAGTAATAGAAGTGGTCATGGATCACATCAAAGAGTCATTTAACAACATTTTTGTGCCACCAGCGGATCTTATAGGAGCACGTGATGCTCAAGTTCTAACTGGTACCTCGATGACTCCTACGGAACATGAGGATGCTCTAGATCATTTGCTGCAAATAGGACAAGTAATGGTGTTCTTATTTAACATCCCCAAGGATATCATAGTGGCACAATCAGACCTAATTTCCATGAAGGGAAAGCTAGTTATAGCTATGGTTAGGGCTGAACAAGTAGAAGATAAGTTGAGAAGACTCCAAGAGATGTTTTTTGTCCTACAAGCTGAACAACGGGATTTGTCCTAACTTATTCCATCTGATCAACTAGACTCATTTAGAATAGAGGAACTAAATAAATTATTAGAGGAGAATAAAAGGATAGCAATGGAAAAGGAGAAGGCCACTTGGGATGCTTCAAAAGCATAGGCTCAAATATATGCACATGCAAAAGCACTCAAAGCCTTACAGGAAGAAAATAAACTCCTTGCTACCGAAAATTTTCGATTGACAATAGTTGAAAAATAAAAGAATGTTCTTAAGGAAATTTTTTAGCAAATGAAAGAACAACTAATAAGAGTTAACCAAGACATAAGTTTCTTAGCTAGAGAGAATAGGACCCTCTCAATGGAGGAGGTATGCATCATCTATCAAAAGATGGCCATTGAAATAAGCGCATGGAAAAAACGCAGCTAAGAGACATGAAAAATTTAAGGAGAATTTTTAGGATTAGGTGGGGATGTATAAGAAGATCATTAAAAAAGAAATTCATATGGCTAAGACCCACATTAACTCTTTCAATACTCAAAACACTGATTGGCAGGTCATATTGGACACTTAAGCCTTCATCCACCAAGCAGAATTAAAGAGCTGGGACCTACAGATCTAGGATCTCATAGAGTACATGGAGTTGGAAAACCTATGGTATGCTAAATTAGCCATGTTAATAGCAGGATGGCTAAGGACTAAGCTAGAAAAATAGGTAATTGCCACCTATGCCAAGTATGAAACAAAGTTTGTTGAATACAAAAGACAATGTAGAAATTGGAGGTAGCAAATTCTAAACTAGAGGTGGTAAAAGCTAGCTACCAAGGTCAAAAGGATGTTGTAGCAGAGTTGGCTCAATGACTTATGGACTATTAAGACTATAGAGACAAAGCCAGAGCCTACGAGGAGGAACGCTGGTTGTTTACGACATGGTACATCAAAGCTAATCATATGTTTCTACAACTATTGTGTCCATGGGAGGTGCCGACTACATCAAATATTGGAACATTAGCATAGATGCCACATGATCCCTAAACAAAGGAAGAAAAGCTTCAAGCACTCCTTCAGAAGTATCCATTTCCAAATCCTGGAGCACAAGATAAGAGGAAGAAGCCCATGGAGGAACCACCACCACCAGGAACCACATGAGTTCCAAAAAATTTTGTATTTTGTATTTTTTGTTAGTATCCCAATTTTTTTTTGTCTAGTCCCACATTGCAACATGAAATAATCCATAGTTAGTCCATAATCCGATACCTATCCCTTATGTAATCAAATGAACTTATTTCTCATTTTGTTGACTCAAGGACAAGTTTTTATTCATTAGTGAGGGTATGATGAGTCGTGGTTTGCTAGGCCCCAATATTAGGTACATGATATCAGGTATGCAATATCGTAGCCTGGATACGTATCATGTACACGATATCATGATTCCTATGTTAGTCTATAAATATAGCACTCAGGTGCACGAGATGGAAGCCATTAGTTAGTCATTAGGAGTTGGGTGTTTTTTGTTAATTTTTAGTTCTTTTCCCAAGTGCATGCCTACAATGTGATGCTTGTAATTGTACAGAACCTTTGTTCGAGTGTGACGTACTTGGACACACACATAATTAGCAATAAAGATCAAGATTACTCCATCATTTTAGCATTCACTTAGTTTTTAATTTTTTAATTGTTAATTATTTATTGTTGTTTCTTTAGTTAATATTTATTTTATCATCATTTACCAATCTTGTTGTTAACGTGGAATGAGTATGTCTTAATCATGAACATTTAAGTGTAACTACATGGTAACCCAATAGCATATCTAGTATGCTTCAAGTAATGTGTGCTTGGTAATCCCAGAAGTAGTACACAAAGTCCAAGATGTGTACAGATGATTAAGGATGAATGCTCATCGCACTTAGGCTAGCTTAAATTTTTCTCCCTACTACTTATTAGTTTACTCAAGTTATTTCTCATTGTATTTAGGAGTAGCATAGTCTTAGAAATCACATCATACACCTCACTTTGGACTAAACCATACATGACAAAGAAAATACTAGTCCAGGTGGGAAGATAGCAAACTACAATCAATGTATAACTATCTAGGTGCCACAACTAGTCCATCTGTGAAGTTCAACTGAATTGCACATACATGCTTATATTCATATGGTTGAGCATAGGGGTACCTCAATCATGTATGATGTTAGTCCTGTTGCTTATATGATTTCATGAGGAGTACTTGTTACACAGCTAATCTATAGGCTAACGTGTTATGTACACTTATGTTGCACATTGATGGGACGTGATATCGCATGAACCGCGATATCACGTACACGATATTGCATACACGATATCATGTCTGCTACGATATCGCATCCCCCACGATATCACATCTTCCCCTACAATATCGTGTACGCGATATTGTAGTCCATTGCAATGTCTATAAATAAGAAGCGGCTCTTCCTTGTTTCAGGATGAGGAGTTAGATTGTAGCAAAGCTCTGGCAGTTTGATCCCTCCAGAGATAGATTATTTTTCAGTGTCTACCCACAGTGTGGTGAATGTAATTTTACGACATCCTTTATTCAAGTGTGATGTACTTGGACATGCACATGACCGACAATAAAGATCGAGATTACTTCATCATTGTATCATTCACTTTGTTATTTATTTACTTCATCATGCTTTCCTAATTAGTCTCTCTCACCCTTATCTCCTAGTAACGCGGAATGAGTACGACTTAATCGTGAGCATTTAAGTGTGACTACTTGGTACCTAGTGGCGTACCTAGGCCATGCACTTGGTAATCCCAGTGGTAGTCGTACACGAGGTCCAAGATGTGTACAAATGATTAAGGAACGGATGCTCATCGCACTGAGGCTAGTTTAGATCTTTTTTACCTTTTCTACCTAGCTTAGTTAATATTACTTTCCATTGCCTTCAGGAGTAGTGTTAAACACATCATACACCTCACTCTGGACTAAACCATACATGACAAAGCTAATACTAGTCCAGGTGGGAAGACAAAGAACTGCGACCTAAGGTTAACGATCTAGGTGCCACAACTAGTCTGTCTATAGAGTTCGACCGGATCGCGCGTGAAAACACTCGTATTCGTATGGTTGATTGTAAGGGTACCTCGCCACTCATCATTGGCGCTGTTGCCGGGGACGGTGCTAGTTATCTAGATTAGTTATATCATACAAAATCGTTGTATAGAAATTAATGATATATCTTTTAGAAAAGAAATAATGATAAAAAGTCACATACAAATTCACACACAATTCACAACCATGCCTCTCCTACAAGACTACTATAACAATGCCACACTTAGTGAGGAAGTTCATTGGAGAACCAACGAATTATCTGACAATGAAGATGGGAGTACGCAATCTAAAATAGGGATTTCCTATAAACATCAATGAAAACAACATCATCCCAATGCACGAAAGCATAACCTACCTAATGACGATGAATCCCCATTGACCACTACAAGCTTAATGTAAATACAAGAGGCTGTTCAAATCTCCCATAGGCATTGTAAAGTGAGCCATCTACCTAGGCTTGACTTAAATAAGTTTCCTAATTTCTGAGGAGGCTATGAATTAGATCTGCAACAACATTTTCTAGCCTTCTACAATGCCTACACATGGAAAAACATTGATAATGGTTGGCAAAAACTTAAGCTCTTTCCTATGACACTCATTGACCAAGCGAAAGTATGGTATAGATCGCTAAAAAAAAATTCAGTACGATGCTGGTCAACAATGGTAGAAGTCTTTAATAAAAAATATCAAACCTACGCAAGAGTGTCAACCTTGAGGAAAAAAATCTAGGGATGGAAACAAGCACAACATGAACCCTTGGACATGGCCTTAAAAAGATATTATGCACTATTAAACAACTTTCCAGGCCATGGGTTTTCTGAGGAAAGGCTAGTGTACCATATCATTGATGGGCTACGTAATGCAACAAAAGAGACCTTAGGAATGTATGTCCAAGGTCAACTATACGAACTACAAACCCATCAAATCCAAGAGCTTGTTAAGTAGTTAGCAAAAGAAGGAGATATGGATAGATGGGAGAGTGTTGAAAAACATCAACGGGACCAAAATTTCAACTTAACAAAGGTCCATGATTCCAAAAAGGAGAAATCAACAAATCTCAAGATGGAAACATCATCTTTGCCAATACAACAAACATTAGAAGAGGTTGAGGCAAAGATGAATAAGATGTTGGAATGGATGTATCAAAAGTGTGGAAAATTTATCAACATTATTGGAGATAGAGTTTTGATAATAAAAGAAGTAGGGAAAAACATTAGACATTCGGAAAAAAAGAATGAAGGGAATAAGTGCTCAACTGCTAATCATACATATGAATGCAACATATGCCTGTACGATCACCCCAAAGGCCAATGCCTAATACTATTACATTTACATGAGGATTGGGGAAATACGTTACATCCAGAGTTCGTACAGAGATACTGTGTTCAATCACAGTGGCAACAATCTCAGTTGTGAGGGAGACCACCACTAGACTAGAGACATCCTTCATATTATTCGAATCCAAACACTTATCAAGTTCAACATCCTATTTCTTCAACTTGGCCACCATACCCTATTGCACCACATTACTATTCTCCACAATACTATCAGCCCATGCCTCCAACACAACCACCACCTTGTGTACCTTACACTCCTCCTAACTTTCAACATTCTCATCCTTTTCCTCCTTCCACAGTGCCACCAATTGTTCCTAAGGTACCTGCACCACAGCCACAACCCACGAACATCACTTGTGCTACTAATGCCAACAGTAGTTAGAAACCTCAGCAACATCAAAAGCACCCCTTCTTTAAACACGACTGTAAGAAGGGACAACACAATTTTGAGGTTACTGCATCCTCCAACTTCGCACAAGTCCAACACTGTGGTGCACCCTCATCTTTCAACCCAACGCCTCATGTTACTTCATCAGGGCCACCAACTAACACTCCAACAACCATATGACGCAATGAACTCAACTGTGGGAGGCATCATTCCAATCCTTGCATACCATCTAACAATCCCAAATATCATAGTGGGTCAACTCATTATCTGGAAACTACATCGTATAAAGTGCCCCACTATGCTTACTATAATCAAGTGTGTGAACCCCAATGGGGTAAGTATGGACCAGTTCCAATACTTCCAACATGAAAGGATCCTCATCTTACATTTATTAATCCTTGCCAGACTCAACCATTTAGTTATGGGGGATACCCCCGCATTTCAATAACAAGTAGGATTAATAAATATTTTTCAATTTCTTTAATTTTTCAACTTTTTGTTTTTCAGTTTTTCATTTTTCAACTTTTTGTTTTATCTTTTCATCTTTTTGTGTTTTTATCTTTTTGTCTTTTTACATTTTTTAAAGTAATCTCATCTACTAATAAAACACTCATGTGGATTGTTGGTTGAGGTGTGTTTTATGTTATTAAATCATGAGTGATCAATTATTTCGATATTGAGCCCATTACATCCACTCATCTATTCTATAAATAAGAGGTTCTGTTTGTGGGTATAGTGATATTCTTGACATTTTAAAACTTAAAATTAATTTTTTGTTCATTGTACCTAGAATGAAGAAGGATGGACCAAGAAGGAATGACTAGGGTGTGACATCAAGGGGACCTGTGGATTCTCTTTGGTGACATCTATGGGAGTTTTCATGCAATGTGGTTGTACTAAGATCCTTGTAGATCTAACGAAAATTGGGAGTAAGAGTAATCAAAAGGGCACTCAAAATTAATGTTGTTCTAGGAGGTCCCACTAGAAAGACATGCACCCATGCCTGAAGCTTGGCAGCTTCTCTGGATTTAGTATTCAAAAAAATAAGAAAAAGAAAAACAAAGTGCCACAAAACAAAAGTTACTCCTCCCTTGAACAAAATGCCAAGTGATCGTCCACTTTGTTGTTATGGTACTCTCATAGTTGCTCATCATGGGATGAAACAATGTGATGTCACTAACTAGAGGAATGGACTTCGTCCTGATCTTGGAACGATGGGTTAATGAAAAATTAATCTTGCTTCACATGCAGGATTCGCTGTGCCTTAGGTCAATTGCCTCATGTCCCAATCTCTACGATCCCTTTCTATAGTTCGTCTCATCTCACTGTTCGTGTAATTGTGGCTCGTGTCCCATGTAGCATAGAATTCTCATCTCATTCCAGTGATAATTACATGTGTGTGTTTTGTGGAGTTAGTGCATATTACATTTAACCCTTCTAGTGCCCATAGACACTTTAAGTGTGGTTACACAAGGGCATTATAGGTTGGAACCTACTTTGGGGAGGACCCATTTGTGTAATTTTTTGTAATCTTCACCTATGATACAGCTGTAACAATTGTGGAAACATGCCTCCTACATTGTGACAATTGCGGAAACATGCCTCCTACGTAAACATGGAAAGTCCTAAAAACGATTCAACTTTCTAATGTAACAATGTGATAGCTTTGGAAATTTCTATTCATTGTTATCGGTAATGGTCTCATATTTTTCTAATAAATGGTAACTGGTTCCGGTGCCTTACGGTTTCTTGATGGTAGAACATGGCACCAGGAATCAATTGCAGTATAGCAGTTCAGGTCCCTTTCACAGTCGCTTACAGTCTGCATACACCATCACCGCAGAGCGCCCATGTGAAAGAAGATCCAGAACATTCATCAATGGCATCAATGGCTGGAGTTCAGTTCGATCTGTTTTTTTCAAATTGATATGTGCATTTTTGTTTCATGCACATTTGTAGATTAAGAGATCTGTTTTTTTTATGCTTCTGCTTGTGCAATCGGGTTCTCGATGCATGTTAGATTTCTTACATTTAGTATCGGAGCATTTGGATCTCTGCCTTGATGCTTAGTTTTGTTTTTCTGGGTTTTCT
>MNCI01032872.1:83119-130652 GCA_015680685.1 Gnetum montanum | reverse complement strand
TAACACAATAATAGAGTTTGATTAGTCCAGTACAACTACGAAATGGTAGCTTCATATTGTGCCTATTTCTGGTAATTGTGCTTCTGGTTTACAGAATTTTGAAAAATTGTTGCCATTCTGCGTTACTTTCTGTGTAGCACATGGAAGAAGGTTATTTCATTCATGAAAATTCAATTCTTCTTTTATGGAAATTTTCTATTTGCTTGCATTAATAACAATAGCAGGAAAATATATCACTAGTTTAGTCAATATTGATTTTGTCAACATTGATTTTGATGCATAATGTAATCATTTGTATAACTAGAAAGAAATTTTTGCATCATTTACTAGTGATCCTTATATTTTGTATAGTCTAAGAGTGGCCACAACATCTTTGATTATACAAAATTATAAATTAAGAGTTTTAGATCACATAAGTAATTGTGATTAATCACATATAACATAATAGAATTTATCCCATAGGAATTTCTATTATATTTAACGTGGTTAATGAGATGAAATATTGAATTATTTTTCTTAATTTGCCCACAGGGATTAAGAAAAGGAATATAATTCAATAGTTTCCTCATAAGGATATATGGATCTATTTGAATTAAAATTTAGCCCACAGGCAATTTTATGTCATTTGATTCATATTTTGCACGTTTTACATTGGTAAATGTGCCCTAAGGTATTTCATCACATATATAGTATTGTGATTAATCATCTGTCATATAATAGATTTTGTCCCACATGAATTTCCATTATATTTACAGTGATTAATCAGGGTGAAGTATTGAATTATTTTTCTTAATTTGCCCACAGGGATTAAGAAAAGGAATATAGTTTAATAGCTTCATCATAAGGATATATGAGTCTGTTTGAATTAAAATTTAGCCCACAGGCAATTTTATGTCATGTGATTCATATTTTTGCATGTTTACATTGGTACACATGTCCTACAGTTTATAGCCTAAAATTTAGTGACATAAGCATGTTTATTTTGCAGCTATGCAACTTGTAAATTACTCTAACTTTAAATGTGACATTCCTGAATTGATGGGTGATAATTACAAGGTGTGGAAGGAGAGAATTCTCCTTCATTTAGGATGGATGGACATTGATTATGCTATCCGTAAGGATGAACCACCTGCGGTTAATGCAACCAGCCATCCAGATGATATTGGTCTTTATGATAAATGGGAGCGATCTAATCGTCTCTGCGTAATGTTCATAAAAACCAAGATCTCGGCTGGTATACGTGGATCATTGGAACAGTATAACAATGTGCGCGCTTTGTTAAAAGCTATTGATGAACAATTTGAAACATCAGACAAAGCGTTGGCCAGCACCTTGATAATGAAGTTCTCATCCATGAAGCTCACTAGAATTGGTGGTGTGCGTGAGCACATCATGCACATGAGGGACATAGCGGCTCAACTAAAAACACTTGAGGTTGAGATGTCTGAATCTTTCCTTGTGCACTACATCCTAAACACGCTCCCACCGCAGTATGGACCCTTTAAGATTTCTTACAACACACATAAGGACAAATGGTCAATTAATGAATTGATGACCATGTGTGTGCAAGAAGAGGGTAGACTTGCCATGGAAGCGAAGGAAAGTGTGCATCTGGCCATGCAAGGAAAGAATACAAAACAAGTCAACACTAAAGGGAAGGGAAAAATCCCTCCACAAGCTGATATCAAGAAGGAATCTAGATGCTTTTTCTGTAAAAAGAAAGGGCACATAAAGAAAGATTGCCTTAAACATCAGAGATGGCTTGAAAAGAAAGGTACTCAATCCTCATTTGTTTGTTTTGAATCTAATATGGTTGATGTTAGTCATAACACATGGTGGATTGACTCCGGTTCTACAATCCATGTTACTAATTCCTTGCAGGGATTAGCAAACCTAAGGAAGCCAGTAGGAAGTGAGTCATGCATCTATTCGGGCAACAAGATGCGCTCACATGTGAAAGCGATTGGCACATGCAAATTAGTTTTAAGTAGTGGTTTTGTTTTGGATTTGGAAAGGACATTTTACATTCCTTGTTTTTCAAGGAATTTAATTTCTGTATCAAGGCTTGTATCATTGGGATTTTCCTTTAACTTTTCAGATACTATGTTCAGTTTATCTTATAGATCTGAAATAGTTGGAAATGGTACATTAACAGATGGTCTTTTTCAACTTAATTTACAAAACGACACTTCTTACACTTCTATGCATGTTCATGCTGGCATTAAGCGATGTGTTATGAATGAGGAATCCTCTATGTTATGGCATCGTAGATTAGGCCATATCTCCATTGAGAGAATCAAGCGCTTGGTAACTGATGGAGTACTTAGTACTCTTGATTTTACTGACTTTGACACTTGTGTAAACTGCATAAAGGGAAAGCAGACCAATGTGTCAAAGAAAGGTGCCAAGAGGAGTTCTGCCATATTAGAAATCATACATACGGATATTTGTAGTCCAGATATGGATGCATATGATCAACGGTATTTCATTACCTTTATTGATGACTACTCACGATACATGTATCTCTACTTGCTTCATCACAAAAATGAAGCTTTAGATGCCTTTAAGGTATTTAAGGCTGAAGTAGAGAAACAATGCGGTAAGCAAATAAAGATAGTGAGGTCTGATAGAGGTGGTGAATACTATGGTAGATACACTGATGATGGACAAGCACCTGGTCCCTTTGCTAAGTTTCTTCAAGAGCATGGGATTGTTGCCCAATACACTATGCCTGGTTCTCCGGACCAAAATGGTGTGGCAGAAAGAAGAAACCGAACATTATTGGACATGGTGCGGAGTATGCTTAGCAGCTCCAAGCTTCCTAAGTCTTTGTGGAATGAAGCCCTTAAGACGGCAGTGTATATATTAAACCGAGTTCCAACCAAGGCTGTCTCTAAGACACCATTTGAATTGTGGAAAGGTTGGAAACCGAGTTTGCGACATATACGCATTTGGGGATGCCCGTCTGAGGTAAGAGTCTATAATCCACAAGAGAAGAAGCTAGACCCTAGGACCATAAGTGGGTATTTCGTTGGATATGCCGAACGGTCTAAGGGATACAGATTTTATTGTCCATCACATACTACTAGGTTTGTGGAATCAAGGAATGCTAAATTTCTTGAGAATGACTTGATTAGTGGGAGTCATCATTCCTGGAACGAAATTCCAGCGACTGATCATGCGGATGCTCAACCCTCTACTTCAAGTACTCGATTGATTGTTGTACACAACACGCCTACAGTACAAATACGTGATGTACATCCACCAGTCGTTGAAGTTCCACAAACTGCTGGTCAAGACATAGTAGATCCAGCTGAACAACAGATACCAGTTCCTGTTGAACAGCCCGTTGATCATCTTGCCCCTCAGGAGCCTGATGAACCAACATTAAGACGATCTACTAGAATAAAGCGATCAGCGATTCCTAGTGACTATATAGTGTATCTACAGGAATCTGACTACAACATAGGAGCCGAAAATGATCCTGACACGTTTTCACAAGCCATGAGTTGTAAGGAATCCGACTTATGGTATGATGCCATGAAAGATGAGATGAACTCTATGTCCACTAATGGAGTCTGGGATCTTGTCAAGTTGCCCAATGGTGTTAAAGCCATAGGATCCAAATGGGTCTTCAAGACTAAAAGAGACTCCTTGGGCAACATTGAAAGATATAAGGCTAGACTTGTTGCCAAAGGGTTCACTCAGCAGGAGGGAATAGATTACATGGAGACCTTTTCTCCTGTATCTAAGAAGGACTCCCTTCGTGTGATCATGGCATTGGTAGCTCACTTTGATTTTGAACTACATCAAATGGATGTGAAAACAGCATTCCTTAATGGTGATCTAGAGGAAGAGGTTTATATGAAACAACCTGAAGGATTCTCCTCTAATGATGGTGAGCAATTGGTATGCAAGCTTAAGAAGTCTATATATGGCTTGAAACAGGCCTCCCGTCAGTGGTATTTGAAATTCCATGATGTCATCACTTCATTTGGCTTTGAAGAAAACATCATGGATCAATGCATATACCAGAAGGTCAGTGGGAGTAAAATCTGTTTTCTTGTCCTCTATGTGGATGATATCCTTCTTGCAACCAATGATCATGGATTTTTATATGCGGTGAAACAATTTCTCTCTAAGAATTTTGACATGCAGGATATGGGTGAGGCATCTTATGTCCTTGGCATTAAGATCCATAGGGATAGATCTAGATATATTCTGGGTCTATCGCAGGAAACCTATATTAATAAAGTTCTAGAGAGGTTTCGGATGAAAGATTGTTCACCAAGTATTGCACCCATTGTAAAGGGTGACAGGTTCAATTTGAACCAGTGCCCTATGAATGATTTAGAGAAAAGTCACATGAGCAACATTCCATATGCTTCAGCTGTTGGAAGCCTTATGTATGCTCAGGTCTGCACACGACCTGACATTGCATTTGCTGTGGGGATGTTGGGCCGATATCAGAGTAATCCAGGTATCGACCACTGGAAGGCTGCAAAGAAAGTCATGAGGTACCTTCAAGGTACAAAGGATTACATGCTTATGTATCGACGAACTGACCATTTGGAGGTGATTGGCTACTCCGATTCAGACTTTGCTGGCTGCGTTGATTCCAGGAAATCAACATCAGGTTATGTTTTTATGCTAGCTGGAGGAGCCATCTCCTGGAGGAGTGGAAAGCAAACCTTGGTTGCTACTTCCACAATGGAGGCAGAGTTCGTTTCTTGTTTTGAGGCTACTTCACATGGTGTATGGTTAAAGAGTTTCATATCAGGGCTTAGAATTCTGGATTCAATATCTAGGCCATTACAGATATTTTGTGACAATTCAGCTGCTGTCTTTATGGCTAAGAATAATAAGAGTGGCAGTCGAAATAAACACGTCGACATAAAGTACTTAGCCATAAGGGATCGCATTAAAGAAAATAAAGTGGTCATAGATCATATCAGCACTGAATTAATGCTAGCTGATCCTTTGACCAAAGGAATGCCACCACGGTCATTCAAGGATCATGTCACTCGGATGGGACTTGGTTCCATGATGTAATATGTTGTACAACATTACAGTGTTAATGAAACTCTATTCAGTTGTGCGTTTTCTCATACAGTTGCGCATAAAGTCATTAGAGAACACACACATAAGGTCGGACCGCGAATAAACATTGGGTTTGTTCATACAGTTATAGTTACCATATAAAGGAATTGACTTTGAGAAATAATACATTGTAATACATGGAAGATACTACTCGCATTAAGAGGAACTATCGCCATGATTCATGTATTTGTTTCTTGAAAGTTGGATATTAGAATAAATATGGAGACCAAGTGGGAGATGAGAACATGCATCGAGAACCCGATTGCACAAGCGGAAGCATAAAAAAAAAACAGATCTCTTAATCTACAAATGTGCATGAAACAAAAATGCACATATGAATTTGAAAAAACAGATCGAACTAACCTCTAGCCATTGATGCCATTGATGAATGTTCTGGATCTTCTTTCACACGGGCGCTCTACGGTGATGGTGTATGCAGACTGTAAGCGACTGTGAAAGGGACCTGAACTACTATACTGCAATTGATTCCTGGTGCCGTGTTCTACCATCAAGAAACCGTAAGGCACCGAAACCAGTTACCATTTATTAGAAAAATATGAGACCATTACCGATAACAATGAATAGAAATTTCCAAAGCTATCACATTGTTACATTAGAAAGTTGAATCATTTTTAGGAATTTCCATGTTTACGTAGGAGGCATGTTTCTGCAATTGTCACAATGTAGGATGCATGTTTCCACAATTGTTACAACAGCTCGCACACACCATTTCTTACCCTTAGCATATTTTCAAATGATTTTCTTTCCCTACTACTATCCCTCTAAATAATCACATTCCTATGTACCATTACATGACCTTTTTCTTACCACCCAAGGTCCTTCTTGATAAAACCCACAAATCATGATTCGTACCTTCCAAACCATCTAATTACCCTGGAACCCTTTAACAATCATCCTGATGTCCTTAGTTTACATTGTTTAATTTCAAAGAAATATTAAAAATTTGGTACATTCTCTTAGTGCCCTAACTTCAATGAAAATATATATACGTGACCCCCTTGTGCTAATCAACCTCATTTGCAATTGTTCACGCAGGAAAAGTTTTTCAATTCCTCTCTATGACTCACGATTGTGCATCCCATGCTTTCATATCCATAACTCGCTCGTTGGTACTCCGATTTTCATTCCATTTGAAGCTACTTGACCCTGGAGTGTTCAGCTTAGTTGTGGGGGAGGGGCACATGCCGAATAGCACATAAATTTTTTGAAATTCATCATTGCCCGAAGGACATATTTAAGGGTAATTAGTTATAAAATTAAGAATAAAATGTGTCAAAAACAATTTAATCCCCTTAGCTATACCAGAAAATTAAATTTAGAAACCACCTAAGCAAAGAGGACTCAACATTATAATCTTTCGGGGACATGTTCTTCCAATAATTAACATCACACGGAAATAAAGTAAATCTATTAAGGCAAGAAGTAAGGTATAACCTAACTTTGGTAACAACCTTACTAATGATTGGACCTGTGTGATTGCAGGTGGCCTCGAAACATGGACAACAAGAAGGTCCTACTCAATGTGTGTTCAAACAACCTAGGAGAGGTGAAGGAAAAGTTCCTGCTGAACAACATGCAAAGTAGGAGGAACAATCATTTAGTATTCATCAAGGAGAACCTCCTTCCGGATGGTCCGGGTAGGTAGAAGGAGGAGCTGCTACTGTGCCTGACCAGGACAACAATTCATGTTGCCCCCAAAATGTGTTCAAGCTATCCATGAGAAGTCAACATTCACTATGGTGATTGTGGAGTTGAACTTCGAATCTTTTGCATAGTTCGTTGGTCATTAGGGATCACCTTAAAGGGTCTCCCTTCTAGCCTATTCTCTCTAAAAGTGGTTCCTGGTACTTAGGGGAGATGTACCAATTTTGACACAATAGGGAGCAAGGCACCAGTGTTAACATTTGTGGTGTGACAGTTGACTTCTCTGAGCAAGCCATTTCAGAAGTGTTAAATCTTCTGAATACAAGGCCCCACATTTCTTGATTATCCACCCGTTTAGACCCCGATGTGCGAAAGGATTGGTTGGAAAAGGCTTATGTTAGGGATAAAGCATTTGGTGAATTGACGATGGAGGAGAGAGTTTATTTCAAAATTGGGACATATCACCTCTTCCCCACAAAAGGCTTGAAAAGAATATCCACTTATGTGGCTAGAGGATGTGCAGTGTTGATGAGGAAGGTTAACTCTAACCTAGCCCATCTATATTTGATGGAGATCCTGAGGTGGTTCGAAGAACAGAAGACAAGGAAGATGGCATTGCCTTATCCCTATCTTATCAAAAAACTTTGTCGATGTGCTGGAATCTAGGGATACACCAATGATATCCTCCAAAAAGCCCAAACTACTTCATATGCAGAATTGCTAAAGGCGCCAGCCCCAAGAAAAAGCATTGGCAAAGAGTTGAGACTAGAAGAAGAGGAAGAACAGATGGTTGAACCTAGTCAACTTCCAGCCATAGGTCCCAGCCAACAACAAGAAGCAGGGCCCAGCACTGGCCAAGATCAGCCACCACCACAAGACTATAGACCGTCAATGAGCCATCTTAGGGCCATCGCTAAGATGGTTAGTTGGGAAAGTCGTGATGACGCAAATCTCTTCCATGTCATTGATGATACCATACAACCTATAGTTTCATTAGATTGCACAAGGGATGAATTATCTATTCAAACAGGAGGAGGAGAAAGTAGATGGTAGCAACAGATATTAGGAAACGTGGCATCTTTTTAGGTGTAGTTAGAGATTGGTGAAGGGGCCATTGTGGTGGTCATGCAACACCAGAATGCTATGGGAGCTGCAGAAATGGTTGCAGATCACATCAAAGAATCTTTCAATGTATTTTTTGTGAGACTGGCAGATCTCTCAAGAGTACGGGATGCTCAAACTCTTGCTGGAACATCAATGACTCCTGCGGAACATGAGGATGTACTTGACAGATTGCTTCAAATAGGACAAGTAATGATGTCCCTGTTTGACATCCCTCAGGATGTCACAGCAATTCAATCAGACCTAATTTTCACAAAGGGGAAGCTAGTCATATCCGAAGTAAGGACCGAGCATGCTGAAGCTGAAGTGCAGAAATTACAAGAGCAGCTCGTAACCTTACAAGCAGCATAGCAGGACCCTCTGCAGTTTGTTCCCATAGACTAGCTGGAAAAATTTAGAACCAAGCAACTAACAATGCTAATTGTAGAGAATAAAAGGGTGGCAGAAGAAAAAGAGAAGGCTGTTTGGGATGCCTCCATAGTAGAAGAGCAAACTCATGCACATCTTAAGGTACTCAAGGCCTTAGAAGGAGAGAACATGCAGTTGGTTGCAGATAACCTTTCGTTGACCTCTATGGAGAAACAAAAGAATGTTCTCAATGAACACTTTCATCAGTTACGAAAATAGTTCATTCGGGTCAACTGAGATGTAAGCCGTTTAGCCCGAGAAAATTGAACCCTCTCAATGGAGGAGGTACGCGCTATTCAACAAAAATCAGCAATTGAGATAAGCTTGTGGTAGAATGAGGCTAAACGACATGAGAAGCTAAAGGAGCACTTCTGGGATCAGGTGGGGATGTATAAATAGATTCTTGAAAAGGGGATCCATATGGCCAAGGCCCAAATCAACACTCTCAGTGCTGAACACACTGATTAACGTGTCGTATTGGACATGTATGCCTTCGCCCACCAAGTGGAAGTTAAGAACCGAGACCTGCAGATCCAGGACTTAACAGAATACATGGAGTTGGAAAATCTTAGATATGCCAACCTTGCCATGTTAATAGCAGGACACCCGAGAACAGAGCTCGAGTAGCAGATAGCTTCCACCCATATCAAATATGAAGCAGAATTTGCAGAATGCAAGAAGTTGGTAGAAAAATTAGATGTTGCAAATTCTAAACTTGAGGTGGTCAAAGCAAGCTACCAAGGACAAAAAGATGTTGCAACTAACTTGGCTTGATGGCTAATAGATCTTCACGAATACAAAGATAAAGCTAGAGCCTATGAAGAGGAATGATGAGTGTTTGCGACATGGTATGTCAAAGCCAACCAGATGTTCCCGCAACTACCCTGTCCATGGGAGGTGCTGACTCCATCAAAAATTGGAACACTAGCATGGACAACACAAGATCCTTGGACTCAAGAGGAGAAACTCCAGGCCATACTTCAACACCATCAAGCTTCAAAGCTTGGAGCACATGACAAAGGGAAGACACCCATGGAGGAGCCACTGCCACCAGGAACTACATGAGTTCCACATTTTTGTAGTTGTAGAATTTTATTGTGTTGTGTCTTCCCACACTGAGGCATTGTTTCATTTCATTTTTTTCAGCTAATAATCCCATACCTATCCACTGTGTAATCACTGTAACTTGAGGATGAGTTTTTATTCAGTCGTGGGGGTATGATGGGACGCGATATCACGCCTTCCCCTGCAATATCGCATACGCGATATTGTAGTCCGTCGCAATGTCTATAAATAAGAAGCGACTCTCCCTTGTTTTAGGATGAAGAGTTAGATTGTAGTGAAGCTCTAGCAGTTTGATCCCTCCAGAGATAGATTATTTTTCAATGTTTGCCCGCAATGTGGTGAATGTAATTGTACGACATCCTTTATTTGAGTGTGACGTACTTGGACACGCACATGACCAACAATAAAGATCGAGATTACTTCATCATTGCAGCATTCACTTTGTTATTTATTTACTTATTTAATTGTTATTTACTACTTTCCTAATTATTCTCTCTCACCCTTATCTCCTAGTAATGTGGAATGAGTACGACTTAATCACGAGCATTGGTACCTAGTGGCATACCTAGGCGATGCGCTTGGTAATCCCAGTGGTAGTCGTGCACGAGGTCCAAGATGTGCACAGATGATTAAGGAACGGATGCTCATCGCACTTAGGCTAGTTTAGATCTTTTCTTACCTTTTTTACCTAGCTTAGTTAATATTACTTTCCATTGCCTTCAGGAGTAGTGTTAGATTAGGAAACACATCATACACGTCACTCTGGACTAAACCATACGTGACAAAGCTAATACTAGTCTAGGTGGGAAGACAACGAATTGCGACCTAAGGTTAATGATCTAGGTGCCACAACTAGTCCATCTGTAGAGTTTGACTAGATCATGCATGAAAATGCTCGTATTCATATGGTTGAGTGTAGGGGTATCTCGACCACTCATCACACATGTAGGTATTATGAACATTGAGGCGTAGTCCATCTTGAGTACATTCTTGGATACTTGGCTACTTTTTGACTAAAGAGTGTATCAAACACTACTTCTCCATACCTGTGTTATTACAATATGTAACATTATAATATTTATTTAATTTTTAATACTAATAATATATTTTAAATATTTTACACATGTATCCTACCATGAACTTGTACCTACTTTTGCAAAAGCATCACATATCAAAACATGTTTACAATCTTTGTTTTTGTACTTCACATATCAAATTCATTTAATGCATGGATTTTAGTAATTTGATAATAATATTTGTAAAGATGTTACATTCATAATGAATGTCTACCCACTTTGCCTTCTATCCTCTTACACCAATTTTTCTTGGAGCATCCAATATTATAAATCCATTAACTTATTAAGTTCTATTCATGAGAGTCATAACCACAAGGGCTACTATGACTCTGATGACATCTTCAATTACATCTCAATCATCAAAGCCTTTGAATAGCCCAAGTAGAAATCCAAAAGTAGGATGTACAACAACAAAGAAAACACCAAGAGATTAAAGTAAAAACTATAGCCTCTAGTGCAAGTCATGAAAGAAGCTGAAGTAGTCAAAAGTAGACCTTAGCAATAAACATGAGGAACAATGATAAGTTGAAGATATCTTAATATCCCTCCATCTAATCATGATAATGAAGCATTAGAATCAAGTTGCAGTGCAATTCCAATGAAGGAAATTAGTGATATATCAAAGGATATGGATGTCTTGGACATTACCAAGTCTAATGAGCTACGATATCACGTCTTGCCTCATCTTCTATAAATAAGAGGCAACGCCCTTAGTTCTGGGAGTTAGACTTAGACCCTTAGCCAAACTCTTGCAGTTTTACCATTCTAGAGTTAGAATAATTTCTGTGTGCCTATAGTAGGAGTCATAGAGTGAACGGATCTTTATTCAAGCAATTTTTACTTGAGCACACATTTCTATACGACAATAAAGATGAACTTTATGATAAACCTTACAGCTTACAGATTAAGCTAAATAGTAATTAATCATTGGTGAATGTTTTAATGCTTTCCTAGTTAATTAATCTCTCTCTTAACCCTTAATCCTCTTAGTTAAGTACACTTAGTATGACCACTTCAAGCATGTGTGTAGTGCTTGGTAACCTAGTAACAACTAGCATTTGGTAATCCCAGCAGTGTTGCACTGGTTCAGGATGTGTATGGCAAGTGGGAATGGATACTGGTGTTAGGAATAATTAGAACTTAGTTAGTGAATAGTTAATGTAAGTTATTCACTTATTTCTCTTTACTTTCCCCTATTAGCATAAGACATTAAAAAGATAAAAGCTATAAAAATCATATACCTCAAGCTTACTTAACCATACAACCGTGACAATACAAGTAAGTTTGGGAAGATAGCGATTGATTAACCTTGAGTGTTCCATTAAGGTGCGTAAGCACTTAGTCCTTGGAGTTTGACCGGATCGTGCGTGAAACGCTTGTATTCATATGGTTAAGTGTAGAGGTACCTCGTCACTCATCATTGGCACCATTGCCAGGGACTTAGTTGTTTGTGCACTGTGTAGAACATAGGAAACCATCCATATCGTTGGAACATTAGAACGAACCCTTAGGGTTAATCAAGGAAAGATAAGACAATAGTAAATCGCACACTAAACAAGACAAAATGTCTTCCTCTTCACATAAGAGCATTTTACCACCTAGGACTAACACAAGAGACAGTTGGCAGCATAACACATGTAACCAAGATCCGCCAGTTCCTCAATAGTTTTGTGTGGCATATACTCATCATGATGAGTATGTACCTGATTTTACCTTTATTCTCCGCCAAGATGAACAACTGCGTTTAAGAGACTTGGAGGGTAACATAGTGTTGCCTCCAAACCGATCAATCCCCAACATGCTCCTTCGTGCTCTCACATGAATAGGCATGCCACTTTTATACTCGGAATACATTGCATGTGATCATGACACAAGGGACTATCATCCCAAAAAAGGGCAACATCAAAGGAACTTGTGAAAAGAGAGTTACCACATATCGTTGAAGGGTAAATGGCCCCCTAACGCTCCATACGTCTTAAGCAAAATTGGGGATGGTGAACCTGCTTTAACAAGTTCCCCACCAAATGATGTTCCCCCTCCTAATAATGGTTAGGAGGTGGTGTATTAGAACCTCCACTCAACAATTCACAACCCTGGTTCTAATACCCACGAATACAAACACATGATAAGGGTGAACGTTCTGATCGCAATCACAATCAAGGCTAAGACCACCAAAGAGAAGGTAGAAAAAACCATCATGGTGATGCTTCTCCTTCTTCTTCACCTTCATCATCACATTCACCCTCTCCTTCTATGTCTAGACATAGTCATAACGAAACGAATCATGAGGATAAAGGGAAACAAAGTGAAGAACATCAACGAGATAGTCGAGAACGAGGATGAGGGCACTTTAAGGAATCAAGGCATAGAAGAAGGGAGAGTAGAGAACCACGTAGACACCATAGACGCTATGAATGAGATGATCGTGAAGAACCCCTAATCATAACTAGAAGCATGCTAGATATAATGGAAGCTATAAGAGTTCCCATAAGGCACCAAAAAGATAGTAGGATCAAGAGGTTAGACATGAATAACATCCCATGGTTTGAGGGGGGATACAATGCTGATCCTCAAAATCATTTACAAGCATTCCACAATGCATGTGCCTTGCAGAACATAGAAAATGAATGGAAAAAACTAAAATTGTTCCCAAGGACATTAGTGAAAGAAGTTGAAAGCTGGTACTGGTCCTTAGAACCGGAATCCATTCGGAGGTGGAGTACAATGTTAGAACTATTTAATGATAAGTACCAAACATACTCCTGAGTGTCTAACCTACGAAATCAAATCCAAGAATTCAAGTAAGGAAATCATGAACCCTTGGATGCTGCCATGGGCTGCTATTACGCACTATTACATCATTGCCCTGGCCATGGTTATTCGTAGCGGGATCAACTACACCATCTCGTGGATGGACTTAGGTATGAAACAAGAAGAACCGTTGGGATGTATGCCCAAGGAAGATTATTAGAGCTTAAGTCTCATCAAATTCATAGATTGCTAGAGCAAGTAGCTAAGGAAGAAGATGATCTATGAAAGAGAGAAAGTGCGGAAGAGTACAATTGAGATCCTTTCTCCGAAAAAGGGGAGTGAGATTTTGTAAGGAGGAAGAAGAGTCACCACTCAAAGAGATGGTGAATAGGAAAACTTTGCCACTTCAAAAGTTAACAACAGAAGTATCAGCAAAGGTAGACCAAATGGGGGACTCCTTGGATAGTAGCTTTGAAACCATTCTTAAAATTGTAGAGGAGTCTAGGGAGCGAGGTAGTGACTATGACAAAAAGAAAAAGATAGAAGTAGAAAATGCACGTAACAAGGGTAAAAGAAAAATGGTTGTCATAGAAAAGGTTGTGGATTTAGACATGGATAATGATGGTGGATGTGAGATATGCCAATATGACCATCCTAAGGGATGTTGCCCAGTAATCTCACATCTACAAGAGTCTAGGTGTATGCACTCAACCCACGACTAAATAAATGGCAAACACCCCGACGGTTACCTTATCCCCAAGGTAATTCAAGGCAGTTCCACCAATCTTCAACATATTATCCAAGTGGAACTCTACCACAACCCGTTGAGCAACACCAATAGTGGTAATACCCACAATCATGGGGGATGGCACCACCAATGCAACAATACCCCTACCAGCAACTGGACCCATATGGCTACTATGTGTAGCATCCAATCTCTCAACGTGACTTTGTTGGTCACGTTACACCATCCTTTGAATCCATCTGCAACTCTTACACTGATAGCTCCATTACCACCTGCTCCAGCAATGCAAGGGAAACTCCCTAATCAACTGTAGTAATGAAATGCCACAAGGGCTATAAATACTTAACCCACTATTGGTTCAAACAACCGTATGAAGAGAAGACCTTTCTTCAGAACCAACAATCCAACCAAGCCCTTACAACCACAAGAAATTGAACCTCTGAATGCCTCCCCATCAAATAAATATTTAGAGCTCCCTTCAAACCAAACACTGAGCTCAACGCATATGGTTATGTTAACACATGCTGTAATTGACTATATCAATGTTGGCCACATTCCTAGGAAATTCTTTAATCCTGGAAGCCCTCTAATATATCTCCAAGTTGCTGGGAATGAACCATGCAAAACTCTTTTGGACTCAGGTTCTGGAGTCAACCTAATATCACAAGAGATGTACAAAGCTTGAAACCTGCCTCCATTAAGGAAGAGCAATATTCGCTTGGAGCTGGCCAACCAGTCCATCACTGTCCCCTTGGGACTAGTGGAGGACATCATCACCACTGTGTGTGTGTGGTCATACCCAACTAATTTCCTAGTGATACAAGTAAACAACGATAAAGGGGACTTCCTAATAATAATGGGAAGGGCATGGCTAAGTACTATAGATGCGTGTCTAGAAATCTGTGATCTTTCCCTGGAAATATCTAAGGAGAAAACTTTTGGAAAGATTGAGAAGAAGAAAGTTCCATGCATCACATACAACGACATAGGGTGCAATTGCATGCAAGGATCATGGGTTGGGAAAAATTTAGCATTGCCTACATGCAACTGGTATGCACAAGACCTTAACCTACAAAAGTGCTTGTATACAATAGCCACATGACAAAGAGACACCTAGTGGCTGATAGCTAATCAAGTGAACAACTCACTAATGCACATGGAACTAACTGAGGGAAGAACTAGTGCTTACATCGAAAGCATAGATGAACTTGAGCAAGTTCATCGCCAACTTCCAAACCTTAATATGGAAAACATCAACTGGAGGAAGTTGGAAATCTCTAAAAAGTTAGACCAAAACCTTAATAAGGAATTATTAGTCAATGTGCAATTGACCAAACTTACCATGAATCTAGAACGGTCAGTGCACATAATACCTTTAGAAATGGACGACCTTGCTCATTATTTTGAATCTCCCCCTTCCAACTCAGTCATGGGAGAGATGGCCACCTATGCTGATCAATTGAAACCCTCAGTTCCTTTTTAAGTTTTTGTTTTACAAATTTCTTTAAATTTTTTTGTTTTTGTTTTGCAACATCATTTATACTTTTTCATTTCTTTGTGTGATTGTTAGATTCATCACCTAATAAGTACTCCTGATGGTGGTATGACTATATTCCATTGATTGCTAATGTTTGGTTTTTACCTTTGAGTTATAATGCTAATTCTAAGGTATGGTTCTTTTGATATAATAGGCAATGAGTCCACATCATCCATGCATCCATGAATTTCTATGGTCTCTCTTGGCTTGGAACTGTACATTCCCTTTCTTTAATCATAAAACTATTAACGAATTGGTGACTGGGCATTTCTCAAACTGAGGAAGGACTTAAGGATTGAAAAGGGTGTGACTTCAAGGGGATTTGATGCATTTGTGCTAGCTATTCTCTTAGGTTCTTGGATGTTTTCTTCTTGAGTTTTCTTTACCATTCTGATGTTACTTCATTATTGGGAAGCTGAGCTAATAAAAATAAGTCTTTGCATGGTGTGGTTCTCATGCAAAAAAAAAGTGAGAACTCAAAGCACACCTCTTAGAAAAAATAATCATCTAGGCTAAAAGCACTAGTTATGGAACTAAACAAACATGTTCCCTCTAACTAAGGCCCTCTCTCACTTCCTACTTTTCCCTTTCTTGTTTTCTAAAAATGGTGGTGACTCTTTGGTGGAAGCATCCATGTTACTTCAAGTGGATGGATTGGCCAAGTGTATTAATGCAAAGTCACTGGATGTGGATTGTTTGAGGTTGTATTTGGAATGACATCTACTAAGTCACATTAACCATAAATACACAAGGGGCTATACACCACCTTATTCTTGGGATTCCATTCCATTCTCTCTCTTCTTCCCATCATTCTTTCTCCATTTTCCACCTCATTGCTGGTTGTATCAGTAGTCTATATCTTGGTTAATGCAATGTTTTCTCTTGGATAAATTCTTGTGGTTAAGACTTTAACTCTTGCTTTCGAATGAAATTTCCAGAGCCTACAGACTCTTTGAATGTGGGATTGCCAATACATTAAGGACATGAACCTGCTTTGGGGAGGACCCACTAACATTCCTATTTAGTGCATCAGTTAACTTCTTTCCCTTAAATATTTTCACAATCAACCTTTATTTTGTTCATTCTCATCTCTGACATCCATTTTATCGATGTTGTTTTTGTTTCTTTTTCTCCATCTTTCTTATTCCTTATTCTTTTTCCATTCTATCGCTATCAAAGGATCACTCTTAGTCATGGGGGTCCTAGTCCAATTTTTTCAATTTTCTCCTAAACCCTACATCTTGGGTAGCCACCAGTGTTATATCTCTAGAATCCATATAAGCCATATCACAACTCAGCCAATGGACCTTACACCAAGGTAAGGTATCAACTGTATTGTGATTTACTTATCCTTACTCATATGTGCTTGTGTTGTATGTGCAGATGGCAATCATACAACAATGGACTAGACCTGGAGGAAACACTCAGGATGGACTGGTACTAGAATAGTCGTGCAAGGAACAAGATGGATGGCGCACTTATGGATAGACAACAGAAGGCGTAATCTTGGCATCAGCAACAACACATCTTCTTTTGTTCTCTCTCTCTTCTCTCTTAGCTGCCAAATAAGGCTAGTTGTCAAATGTGTATAGTGTTCACTCTTGTGTTCTTGAACACTAATATTGTCATGTATTATAATGATTGATCCATTCACACATCATCCCATTCACCATTAGTTTCATTCAAGTCAATAATCCCATACCTTCCCAATATTTTGTAAGGAACTCAAGGATGAGTTTTCATTTAGTCATGGGGGTATGATGAGTCGCAATATCGCATACGCGATATTGCATACATGATATTACATCCTACCTCATATTCTATAAATAAGAGGCAATGCCCTTAGTTCTGAGAGTTAGACTTAGAACCTTGGCCAAACTCTTGCAGTTTTACCATTCCAGAGTTAGAATAATTCCTATGTGCCCGCAAGAGGAGTCATAAAGTGAACGGATCTTTATTCAAGCAATTTGTACCTAAGCACACATTTGTGTAGGGTAATAAAGATGAACTTTATGATAAACCTTGCAGCATATAGATTAAGCTAAATAGTAATTAATTATTGTTGAATGTTTTAATGCTTTCCTAGTTAATTAATCGCTCTCTCAACCCTTGATCCTCTAGTTAAGTACACTCAGTACGACCACTTCAAGCATGCGTGTAGCACTTGGTAACCCAGTAATGACTAGCGTTTGGTAGTCCTAGTAGTGTTGCATTGGTTTAGGATGTGTACGATAAGTGGGAATGGATACTGGTGTTAGGAACAATTGGAACATAGTTAGTGAATAGTTAATGTAAGTTAGTCACTTAGTTCTCTTTACCTTCCCCTATTAGCATAAGACATTAAAAAGATAAAAGCTATAAAAATCATATACCTCAACCTTACTTAACCATACAACCATGATAATACAAGTAAGTTTGGGAAGACAATGATTGATTAACCTTAAGTGTTCCATTAAGGCGTATAAGCACTTAGTCCTTTGAGTTTGACTCGATCGTGCATGAAACGCTCATATTCGTATGGTTGAGTGTAGGGGTACCTCGCCACTCATCAAGGTCCAATGATGTTTTATGAGCATGTAGGGATGTATTTACTATTAATTTTTATAAAATTACTAGTGCTCAAAACTTTTTTTGATCTTTTATGCTTTCAAAAACAAGTGTAAGGATTCAAGCATCTAGGTTTGGAAGATCATAAAATAAAATTTTCAAACTATCATCTATCCTATTGTATTGTATGGATGTGTTGTTTGGGGACTTGGATTCAATGCTAAAATTTGAAAAGGCACTAAAAAACTAAAAAAAAAAAATTTCTTCTCCATGATTTAAAAGTAGAGATGCAAAAATCTTACTATACATTATTATATGAATATGATTTATTATCTTTAGAAGTAGAGGTTTTATGCTAATTCATTGCATCCACTCATAGCTTGCATATCTCAAGGCAATATAGATTCTCTAAAGCATTCTTGAAGATTCGCAAGACCATGGATGGTATTTCATGAGATTAATGGTTAAGAAAATGGAATATTTCTTAGCAGGACATGCATCAGAGTCTTCGACATATTTGACAACTAGTGAAGTAGAACATTTTAATATAAATGTGATTAAATGTGGAAAGCAAAAGATAATTTTATTTACACCACATTAGATCTAATAAACTAGATGTGAAAGCTCACTATCTATTAGTTTTTATTCAAATTAAGTATTGTATAAATGTATTGCTTTCTTGTGTTATGACTACCCATTTGAGATAGTATTATAATGTTACAAAAAAAACTTGTATGATTTGTTTTTGATGTCCCCATTAGTGCTTGGTCAATTTGTAGAGTCTATCTTTACTTTTCATGAAAATATAATATTTTCCCAATAGATCCTATGGGTCTTTTGATGTGATAAAGTTTCATTTTGTTTCATTTCATAAAATACTTTATGCTAGGTAATTCAAAGAAAAGAGGAAGAAGATTTTAGAGAATACATCAAATAAAACTATCTATCAAGGGCTATGGTATTGGCTTGATTCAATAGAGTTAAATTTTCTAAAGAATCTCGATATTGTATGAATGAAGGTATATCTTTATGCTGAATCCATGTTGCATTATGTAGGCACTAAGGTCTACGTAAAAGAAAAGATGAATAACTTGACTTAAGTTTTTATAAAAGTTGTCTTTGTCAGAAGATGAGTAAAAGTAATGATAATATAAAGTGTAGCTAAGATGGAACAAGTATAATAATATGAAGATTTAATTCAAAGATTATGTTGCAAAGGTTTAGCAATACAAGCTAGAGAAGAGGCCTTAAATAACTTTGCTAGATTAGCTACAAGTACTTTAAGAGGAGAAAATTTTAATTGATATAGTTACTATTAAGTAGTTATGTTACAAGGCTACAAAAGAATAGAAAAGACTATATGATGTATTTTTAGAAGATTTGAAGGTTTTCCATGAGACTAATGATGAATTAGTCATAGAAAATAACCCATTACATGTTAATTTAGAAGAAACAAAAAATTGTATGCATGCTATGTAGAAGATAACCATGGATATAAAAAAGGAAATTATAGAGAAAAAAAGTAAACTTATTATATATAAAGAATAAATACAAAATTTAAGGAATAAGATTAAAGACTTAGAAGTAAGAGAATATACAAAACAGTTTATGCTAGCACTAATACCATTTGCAACATCATTAGATGATATGATAAATGAAATTCTTATCTTGTAAAGTTTGAATCTAGTTTGGATATATTCCAAGTGGGTACTCTTTGATATTCCCTAAAGTTAATTCTAATTTTAATTTCTTCATGCATCCCTTCAATATTAAGGAAATTAAAACTATTAATCATTTTCTAGTCTTCATTTATCAATGAATACTTGATTGAATGGGAGAATATATTTATGTACATGATTATGTATATTTGTGATTGGCCACCATGAGGACACATATAAACACTTGTAAATTTTTTATTTTAAATTTAATTTCATTTAAACTAAAGACACTTATTGAATTTTTAATGAATGAATAACTACAGTTATGAATCTAATGCTTGAAGATGATTGTTAGACCTTAGTTAAGGTTGACAATGCTTAATCATTAGTTTTATATAGTACTTTAGTGAGGAGATATAAGTTGTAAACCAAAACATCATATCCTCTTGCAATGTATGTAAGATGTAAATGAGACATTGTGAAAAGTGTGTGTACATAAAAAATGATATGAAGTATGTAAAATACATTTTACAAAAGATGGTACCTTAATATAAAATTTGATGAATGAAAGATGTAAGAAAATTGTAAAGGTAAAGAAACACAAGCTAGTGAGTGGTAAGCCAAAAGGTAAAAAGTAAAGTACAAAGAATCTTATGATGAAATAAGTAGTTCATAAGGAAGTAGGTATTGTATCCAATTCATGAATGATGAGTCATCATTTGGGCAACCGCGATATCACAGCCCAACCCACGATATTGCATACATGATATCGCAACCTATCTTCTCATCTATAAATAAGAGGTAGACAGATGAGTTGGAGATCATTAGTTAGTCAGTTTTAGTTTAAGAATTTTAATTTCTTTCTCTCCCTTTTCCTCTCAGTGTATGCCCGTAGTGTGGTGATTGTAATTGTATGACATCCTTTATTCGAGTGTGACGTACTTGGACATGCACATGACCGGAAATAAAGATCGAGATTACTTCATCATTGCAACATTCACTTAGTTTAATCATTTAATTAATTGTTATTTACTACTTTCCTAGTTAATCTCTCTCACCCTTAAACTCATGTTAAACGAAGAATGAGTATGACTTAACTACGAGCATTTAAGTATGACTACTTGGTAACCCAGTAGCGTACCTAGGATCTGCACTTGGTAATCCCAATGGTAGTCATGCACGAAGTCCAAGATGTGTACGGATAATCAAGGAACGGATGCTCATCACACTTAGGCTAGATTAGATTCTCTCACCCTTTCTCTCTTAGCTTAGATAATATTACTTTCCATTGCCTTCAGGAGTAGCATTAGATCAGAAACCCATCAGACATCTCACTCTGGACTATACCATACGTGATAAAGCTAATACTAGTCCAGGTGGGAAGACAATGAACTACGACCTAAGGCTAACTATCTAAATGCCACAACTAGTCCATTTGTGGAGTTCGACTGAATCACATGTGTAACACTTGTATTCGTATGGTTGAGTGTAGGGGTACCTCGCCACTCATCATTGGCGTGGTTGTCGGGGACGGTGCTAGTTATCTAGATTAGTTATATCATACAAGGTCGCTGTAAAGGACTTAATGATATATCTATTAGAAAAAAATAATTATTAAATTTCACATATAAATTCACACATAATTTCACAACTATGCCTCTCCTACAAGACAACAATAATGCCACACCTAGTGAGGAAGTTCATTGGAGAACCAACAAACTATATGACAATGAAGATTGGAGTACACAACCTGAAGTGGGGGGCTTATAAACATGAACGAAAGAAATGTCATACCAACACATGAAAAGCCTAACTTACCCAATGACGATGAACCCCTACTAGCCACTACAAGCCTAACACAAATAGAAGAGGCTATTCAAATCTCCCGTAGGCATCGTAAGGAGAGCTATCTACCCAGGCTCGATTTAAAAAACTTTCCTAATTTTTCAAGAGGCTATGACTTAGATCTACATCAACATTTACAAGCCTTCTACGATGCCTGCACAAGGAATAACATTGATAATGAGTGGCAAAAACTTAAGCTCTTCCCCATGACACTCATTGGCCAAGCAAAAGTATGATATAGATCGTTAAAACCAAATTCAATACAACGTTGGTCAACAATGGTAGAAGTCTTTAACAAAAAATATCAAACCTACGCAAGAGTGTCAGCCTAGAGGAAACAAATCCAAGGATGGAAACAAGCACAACATGAACCCTTGGACATGGCCTTAGAAAGATATTATGCACTATTAAACAACTGTCCAGGCCATGGGTTTTCCGAGGAAAGGCTAATGTACCATATCATCGATGGACTACGTAATGCAACAAGAGAGACCTTAGGGATGTATGCCCAAGGTCAACTACATGAACTACGAACCCATCAAGTCAAAGAGCTTATTAAGTAGGTAGCAAAAGAAGAAGGAGAAATGGCTAGATGGGAGAGTGTTGAAAAACACCAACAGGACCAAAATCTCAACTTAACAAAGGTCCATGATCCTTAAAAGGAGAAATCAACAAATCTCAAGGTGGAAACATCATCTTTGCCAATACAACAATCGTTAGAAGAAGCTGAGGCAAATATCAATAAGATGTTGGAATGGACGTATCAAAAGTGTGGAGAATTTATTGATATTATTGGAGATAGAGTTTTGACAACCTAAGAAGCAGGAAAAAATATCAGTAAAAAATTGGAAAGAAGGGATAAGGAAAATAAGAGCTCAAATGTCAATCATACGTATGAATGTAACATATGCCTATATGATCACCCCAAGGGCCAATGCCCAATCTTGTCACATTTACATGAGCATTGGGAACATACGTTACATCCAAAGTTCGTACAGAGATACTGTGTTCGATCACAGTGGAAAAAATCCCAGTCATGGGGGAGACCACCACTAAACTGGAGACACCCTTCATATCATCCGAACCCAAACGCTTATCTTGTTCAACATCTTGTTTCCCCAACTAGGCCAACATACTCTATCTCGTCATATTACCATTCTCCTCAATACTATTAGCCCATGCCTTCAACACAACCACCACCTTGTGTATCCTACACTTCTCCTCAATTTTAACATTCTCATTTTTCCCTCCTTCTACATCGCCACCAACTGTTCCTAAGGTGTCTACATCATAGCAACAACCCACAAACATTACTTGTGCTACTACTTCCAACACTAGTGAGAGACCTCAACAACATCGAAGGTGCCCCTTCTTTAGAAATAACCCTAAAAAGGGACAACATAATTCCGAGGCCACTGCACCCTCCAACTTAGCACAAGTCTAACCCTGTGGTGCACCCATATTTCGAACCCAATGCCTCATGTAACTTTATTAGGGCCACCAACTCACACTCCAACAACCACACAGCCCAATGAACATAGGAATGAAGAGCGACAACCCGATCCTTGCATACCATCTAACGGTCCCAAATATCATAGTGGGTCAACTCATTATCTAGGAACTACATCGTATAAATGCCCTACTATGCTTACTATAATCAAGTGTGTGAACCCCAATGTGGTAAGTATGATCGGGCCCCAATATTTCCAACATGCAAGGATCCTTATCTTCCATTTATTAATCCTTAACATCCTCAACCAATTAGTTATGGGGGATATCCCCCATTTTAATAACAAGCAGGATTAATAACCACTTTTTATTTTCTTTAATTTTTCAATTTTTATTTTCCAGTTTTTCATTTTTCAACTTCTTGTTTTGTCTTTTTGTCTTTTTGTTATTTTACATTTTTTGTAAGTAATCTCATCTATGAATAAAACACTCATGTGGATCATTGGTTGAGGTGTGTTCTAAGTTGTCAAGTCTCGAACAATCAATTATTTGGATAGTGAGCCCATTACACCCACTCATCCATTCTACAAATAAGAGGTTCTGTTCGAGGGTGCAGTGATAATCTTGACATTCTTAAAAATTAAAATTAATTTTGTGTTCATTGTACCCAAAATGAAGAAGGATGGGCCAAGAGGGAATGATTAGGATGTAACATCAAGGGGACTTGCAAATTCTCTTTGGTGATGTCTATGGGAGTTATCATGCAACATGGTCATACTAAGATCCTTGTAGATCTAATGAAAAATGGGAGTAAGAGTAATCAAAAGGGCACTCAAAAATTCAATGTTGTGCTAGGGGGTCCCACTGGAAAGACATGAACCCATGCTTGAAGGTTGGCAACTTCCCTAGATTCAGTATCCAACAAGAGAAAAAAAGAAAAAACAAAAGGAAGTGCCAGAAAACAAAAGTCACTCCTCCCTTGAACAAAACGCCAAGTGATCATACACCTTGTTGTTATGGTACTCTCATAGTTGCTCATCATGGGATGAAACAATGTGATGTTACTAATTAGAAGAATGGACTTGATCCGGATCTTGGAATGATGGGTTAATGACATGTTAATCATGCTTTACACGTAGGATTCACTATGCCCTGGGTCAGTTACCTCATGTCCCAATCTCTACAATCCCATTCTCTAGTTCGTCTCATTTCACTGTTCATGTAATTATAGCTTGTGTCATGTGTAACATAGAATTCTTACCTCATAATGGTGATATTTACATGTGTGTGTTTTTTGAAATTAGTGTAGATTACATTTAACCCTTCTAGTGCCCATGGACACTTTAAGTGTGGTTACAAAAGGGCATTATAGGTTGAAACCTACTTTGGGGAGGACCCACTTGTGTAATTTTTTGTAATCTTCACTTATGACACAGCTCACACCCACCATTTCTTACCCTCAGCATAATTTTCAATGATCTTCTTTCCTTATTATTATCCCTCTGAATCAATGTTCCTATGTACCATCACATAGCCTTTTTCTCTACCACCACGGATCATTATTGATAAAGCCCAAAAATCATTATTTGTGCCTTCTAAACCATCTAGTTACCCTAGAACCCTTTAACACCTGCCACGTTTCTTGGTTTTCCATTTTTAATTCCAGAAAAATCTTCAAAATTCGGTATTTTATTATGGTGCCCAATGTCACTAGGGCCATGATATCACGTATGCGATATTGCAGCCGATGCGATATAGCGTACGCGATGTATCGTACGCGATATCACGTCTCATTTACCTATAAATAGGCAACCCCCCTACAACACTTAGCCTCTTTTTCCACACATCACACAGGGGAGTTTTTCAAATTTTTCTCTACGACTTGCAAGTGTGATACCTTTGCTTTTCAACCTTGATCTCACTCACTGGTACTCCGATTTTAATTCCGTTTGAACCTGCTTGAACCCGGAGTGTTCAGCTAAGTCGTGGGGGGAGGGACACCTACCGAATAGCACCAAACTTTTTTGGAATTTATCATCACCCAAAGGACATTATTAATGGTAATTAGTTGTAAATTAAGAATAAAATGTGCCAAAAAATCATTTAATCCTTTAGGTACATCGGGAATTTAAAATTAGAAACCACCTAAGTGAAACGGACTCATTATTACAATCTTTCAGGGAAGATCACACGAAGATAAACAAATTAATTAATTAAGGCAAGTAGTAAGGTATAACTTAATTTCAAAAATAGCCTTACTAACGCTTGGCCCCGTGTGATTGCAGATGGTCCCAAAACGTGGACAAAAGGAAGGTCCCACTCAAGGTGGAAGCAAACGATCCAGGAGAGGTGGAAGAAAAGATCTTGCTGAACAACATAAAAAATAGGAGGAGAAATCATTTAGTATTCATCAAGAGGACCTTCCTACCATACAGTTTGGGTAGGCAGAAGGAGGAGCTACTGCAGCGCTTGAACAGGGACAACATCTCACGTTGCTCCAAGATTGTGTTCAGGCCATCCATGAAAAGTCCACATTTGCTGCGATGATTGTGGAGTTAAACTTTGAATCTTTTGTAGAGTTCACTCCTGAGGCTATTAGGGATCACCTTAAAGGATCTCCCTTATGGCCTGTCCTCTCTGAAAGTGGTGCATGGTACCTAGGGTAGACATACCAATTCTGGCACAATAGGGAGCAAGGCACCACTATCAACATTTGTGGCATGACAGTTGATTTCTCCATGTAGGCCATTTAGAAAGTCTTAAACCTTCCAAATATAAGGCCAAAAGTTGCTTAGTTATCCACCTGTTTTGACCCCAGTGTGCAACGAGATTGGTTGGAAAGAGCTCATGGCAGAGATAAAACATTTAGTGAGTTGACGATGGAAGAGAGGATCTACTTTAAAATTGGAACATATCACCTCTTTCCCATGAAGGGCTTAAAAAGGATATCAACATATGCAGTGAGAGGATGTGCAGTGTTGATGGGAAAGGTTAACGCTAACTTGCCCCATCTATATTTAACGGAGATCCTAAGGAGGTTCAAGGAATGAAAGACAGGGAAGATGGTGTTGCCTTTCCATTGTCTTATTAGAAAGCTTTGCTGACGTGCTAGTATCAGGGGGTACACCAATGATGTCTTCCGAAAAGCCCAAACTGCTTCATATGCTAAATTGTTAAAATTGCCAGCTCCAAGGAAAATCATTGGCGAGACACTAGGACCATAAGAAGAAGAAGAACAGACGGATGGACCAACTACAACTCAACTTACAGGACCTAGCCAACCTCCAAGCATAGGACCCAGTTAACAATAGGAAGTAGGGCCCAACATAGGCCAGGATCAGCTGCCACTGCAAGACTATAGACCATCAATCAGCCATCTCAGGGCCATCGCTGAGATTATCAGTTGGAGAAGTCATGATGACGCAAATCTCTTCCATGTCATTGATGATGTCATTCAGCCCATTGTTTCTTTGGATCACACAATAGGTGAATTATCTATTCATACAAGAGAAGGGGGAAGTGTTTGGTCATAACAAATCTTAGGAAACGTAGCATCTTTCCAAGTGAAATTAGAAACTGGTGAAGGGGCCACCATGGTGGTCATGCAACATCAGGATGTCATGGGAGCTATAGAAGTGGTCACAGACCACATTAGAGAGTCATTCAATGTACCTTTTGTGCCACCAGTAGATCTCACAGGAGCATGGAATGCTCAAATTTTGGCCGAAACCTCAATGACTCTTGCGAAACATGAGGATGTACTTGATCGATTACTACAAATAGGACAAGTAATGACATCCTTGTTTGACATCCCTTAGGATGTTACGGCAATTCAGTCAGACCTCATTTCCACAAAGGGAAAGCTGGTCTTAATAGCAATGATGGCTGAGCATGCTGAAGCTAAGATGCAAAAATTACAATAGTAGCTCATGGCCCTACAAGCATCACAGTGGGACCCTCTGCAATTCATTCCCACAGACTAGCTAGATAATTTCAGAACTGAGCAACTAACCAAGCTAATCATGGAGAATAAAAAGGTGGTTGATAAAAAAAATAAGGTTGTTTGGGATGCCTCAGCTACACAGGTGAAAACTCATGCACATCTCAAAGCACTCAATGCCTTACAGGAAGAAAATAAACAGCTCGTTGCCGACAACCTTCGGTTGACCACTGTGAAAAAGCAAAAGAATGTTCTTGAGGAACACTTGCATCAATTGCAAGAATAATTCATCTAGGTCAACCAAGACATAATTCGTTTAGCTAGGGAGAATAGAACCCTCTCAATGGAGGAGGTATGCGCAATTTGCCAAAAGACAACTATTGAAATAAGCATGTGGAAAAATGAGGCTAAACTTCATGAAAAGCTGAAGGAGCACTTCCGAGATTAGGTGGGGATATACAAATAGATCCTTGAGAAGGAGATCCATATGGCCAAGGCCCATATCAGTGCTATCAGTGCTCAACACACTGATTGGCAGGCCATATTGGACACATATGCTTTTGCCCACTAAGCAAAAGTTAAGAATCGGGACCTGCAGATTCAGGATTTGACAGAATACATGGAGTTGGCAAACCTATGGTATGCTAACCTTACCATGTTAATTGCAGGGTGCCCAAGGCTAGAGCTTGAGTAGCAAGGTGAAACCACCTATGTTAAACATGAAGAAAAATTTGTAGAATGTAAGAAGTTGTTGGAAAAACTGGAGATTGCAAATTTTGAACTTGAGGTGGTGAAAGCAAGCTACCAAGGCTAAAAAGGTGTCCCAACGGATTTGGCTCGATAGCTAGCAGATTTCCAAGAATACAAAGATAAAGCCAGAGCCTATGAAGAGGAACATCAGGTGTTTGCGACTTAGTATGTCAAGGCCAATCAAATGTTTCCGCAACTACGCTATCTGTGGGAGGTGTCGACTTTGTCAAACATTGGAACATTAGCATGAACAGCACAAGACCCTCGGACCAAAGAGGAGAAGCTCCAGGCCATACTTCAGCACCATCAAGTCTCAAAGCCTGGAGCACAAGACAAAGGGAAAGCACCAATGGAGGAGCCACCGCCACCAGGAACTACATGAGTTCCATAAATTTTGTAGTTGTAGCACATTGTTTGTCTTGTGTCTTTGTTTTGTTTTCATTCCACACTACGACATAATCCCATTTTCACCATCCAATAATCCCATACCTATCCATTGTGTAATCACTATAACTCGAGGATAGGTTTTCATTCAGTCGTGGGGGTATGATGAGTCGTCATTTGGGTGACCGCAATATCGCATCCGCGATATCGCAACCCAACCCACAATATCACATACGTGATATCGTGGCCTGTCTCCTCATCTATAAATAAGAGATAGATAGATGAGTTAGAGATCATTAGTTAGTTAGTTTTAGTTTAAGCATTTTAATTTCTTTCTCTCCCTTTTCCTCTCAGTGTATGCCCACAGTGTGGTGATTGTAATTGTACGGCATCATTTATTCGAGTGTGATGTACTTGGACACGCACATGACCAGAAATAAAGATTGAGATTACTTCATCATTACAACATTCACTTAGTTTAATCATTTAATTAATTTTTATTTACTACTTTCCTAGTTAATCTCTCTCACCCTTAAACTCATGTTAAATGCGGAATGGGTATGACTTGACTACGAGCATTTAAGTATGACTACTTGGTAACCTAGTAGCGTACCTAGGATCTGCACTTGGTAATCCTAGTGGTAGTCATGCATGAAGTCCAAGATGTGTACAGATAATCAAGGAATGGATGCTCATCGCACTTTGGCTAGATTAGATTCTCTCACCCTTTCTCTCTTAGCTTAGATAATATTACTTTCTATTTCCTTCAGGAGTAGCATTAGATTAGAAACCCATCAGACACCTCACTTTGGACTAAACCATACATGACAAAGCTAATACTAGTTCAGGTGGGAAGACAGCGAACTGCGACCTAAGGCTAATTGTCTAGATGCCACAACTAGTCCATTTGTGGAGTTCGACCGGATCACGCATGTAATGCTCGTATTCGTATGGTTGAGTGTAGGGGTACCTCGCCACTCATCAATGAAGAATAGAGAAAATTCAATAGAAGGTTGAGCATGATGATGCACATTGTAATGTAGTCATAAAGGAGATAAGAATTGTAGAAATGTGTAGGCATAGTATCCAAAAAAAGAAAGATAGGCTATGGAGTATGTAGTAGTCCATCGTAACATAATAAGTTTATGAATGAACAAGTTGTTAACAAGTATACACATGATTGTAAATGCAAAGGAACTTAATCTCACGCATAAGACCAATAAGAAAAACTTCTATAAAGAAAATTGATGTTAAGTGACTAAAGAGTCTACTATGAATTATTTAGGTTTATGAATGACTATATTTCAAAAATTGACGAATATTATAAATCTAATTATAATTATCCTTGGTAATTAGAGTTGTCCATAAGGTATAAACCAAAACTCTAATATTGAATGTTAATAAAAGTCATTAGGAATATTAAGCATTTGTTACAATCCTTCTATTGAGATTGAAACTAAAACAACATCATTAACATAAAGCATAATGTTAATAAGACTATTTCCAATTTTAATTACAAATTGAGTTGGTATTTTACGCATCTACTCTTTAAGTTTATGAATAAAAGCCTAAACAAATTAAGAGAAATAAGGCATCATTGTTTAATACCAACAAAACAATTAACTAAATTTTTTTTTCCAATTTGTAAATTGAATGCATGCATATTTACAATGTTTATGGATGGTAAATAACAAGGTTATAAGAACTTCTAAAATTTCAAAGCACCTCCATAACTTATTTTGAATGACTAAATCATAGGCTTTATAGAAATTTAGAACATAGATAATGTTTTATTTTGTGAACCTTTTGTTTTATTAATAGTATATTTTAAAGTGATGAGATGGTTTGTGGTATAATGGTGTTACCTATCTTATTTGGAAAATTTCACATATCTTATATAATGGTTCTAAACTTCTATAAATCTTGGGGTGTGCATATGTTTCACTTATTTCAAGTTCCAACACCCCCTTAACACCACCTGTATAAGTAAATTTAATTTATTATGGTTGATATGAAACTCTTCCATTTTGACATTGCCATGAAACAAAGTTTGATAACAATTTTTAATATCGTTGAGAGATAAAAAGTAGTGTTGATTTGAACTAAATGTTAAAAGAAAAACATTTCAGATATTTCTTTATCATTTGTAATAAACCAGTTTTCCTTTGTTTGACAAATTCTATCTTATTAGTTTGAATCAAATTTTTACATGACTTGATAGTCTCTAGTGATTTTTGTGTATTTAATGAAAATTTAATAGTCTTACATTCATTATCAAACTATTGTTGATTATTTGTATTCTAATATTTGAAAATATTAATGATAATTGTAATTAGAGTTTTTGGAAGACTTACATTTGGATTCCACATCATTTGAATTTCGTTTTAAAATTTCTCATTCATTTTTCCTAGTTATGGTATAGTGATTATATCTAATGTGTAGTGTCTCTATCAATAACATAAGGTATAAATGATGATAACAAGAGTAAATCATTTTTTCATCTACTTCAAAACACTTGATGTTGATAACATTTTCTAGGCTAGAAAGAAGAAAATCAATATTAGAGTTGCCTTACGATTTTACAAAAGTGATGCCATTTAGAACCAATTAATCTAGTCATTGTAGTGTGCCCAATAAATGTTTTTCCTTGGGATTGAATTGTTGATCTTCACAGCAACAATTCCATTATGCACTCTTTTCATATTTTAAAAAGCCACAAACTTTAGCATCTAATAATGATCTAATTAAAACTCTTTAACATTAAAGTCACCACAAAGATTTTTTATTTTTTTAAGGAAAACTAGCAATATCCATTCTAGGAAAATCTTGTGACAAGTCTTCTTGTTCATATAGTGTACTTTCTTTAGTTGCAAAGTAGCAAAAAATAAAAATGATTTTTACGATAATGTTTTTAGTCAAACATCCTAAGTATATTCATCTACTTTTTATATTTGAGCCTACCAATGATGAGAATTTTGAATCATAATAGCCAAATCTCTAAATGAATTCTCAAGTAAAAATGTTAGTTTTAGTTTTATTTTCACATTTATTCTATAAAGAAATCACAAAACAAAAAAAAATATGGAACAAAAATTTAGTCTTCAATTTCTCACTCAACAATACCAAAAAATATTAAATTTATGAAATTAAATATATTCTGTAACACTGGTCATAGGTTTGATGCCATTGAGCAGCATTGAGTTATAAATTAAAATTAAAAAAAATTCCACCAAATGAATTCTCAAGTAAAAATGTTAGTTTTAGTTTTATTTTCACATTTATTCTATAAAAAAATCACAAAACAAAAAAAAATATGGAACAAAACTTTATAGTCTTCAATTTCTCAGATTCAACAATACCAAAAAATATTAAATTTATGAAAATAAATATATTCTGTAACACCTCCATTCTATTTGTTACATATATATATATATATATATTTATAAGAATAAGGTATTAGCATAATGGTAAGATTTTTGATTTAAAAACTCCAGATTGGATTCTAGTGCGTAATACTGTGTTATAAAATTCTAATATCTTAAAATACCTGTATTACAAGTATTCTGGGTTCCAAAACCCTTAAAGTAATATATTTTTTAAATTAATATTCAAAGAAACTTTCAAAGTTTAATTGCGTCTCTTTCCATGGATTGATTGACACGGTAAATGAGATCGTACTCGGTAAACTGCTCCGGAAATTTGCGGGTCACAATGGTGAAATTGAAGTGGCTCACCCTTGGGAAATACAAATTAAATTTCGCATGTCGTAATGGAGGGAAAGCAAGGCCTTTTAGTGGTCCCAACCAGTGCGAAAACGTGGCTGAAATCAAAATTTTCATGACCAGAAACACAGTGGTAACACGAAGCAGCAATGGACAGCAAGTGGGTTCATCCTGAAATCGATCTTCATGACTTCATGGTGTGTGTCAAGGCATTCGTTGATATGCTAATTCTTGCAGGCGGCTTTCAGTCATCTGGGGATGCTGCCGTGTGGGATCATCCCAACACAACCAAGGCTTTCCAGTGGGCCATTTTCCTGGAATCTGTAAATTTTCGTAGCACAATTTCATGAATCCTTGATTGAAAGTCTTTTTTCCCCAAAATAAATATTCCCGTCCAATCACGTTTCCACCAGGTTTCAACCATTTTCATCGATCACTTCATACATTTCATAATAATTATATTTGCTTGTGCAGAAATTGGAATTAGTTTCACGTGATAATGATAACAAAGAACAGGAGGTTGAATTTTCCCCTTATTTCTAATGATAATCTCAACGAAGAAACCGATTTTCAATATGAATTCTAGTGAATGTGTGGGTTAAATTTTACGCAACGAGGCACGGATTTCATGAACATTTCTGTATAACAGAAGACATTAAAAGTAGTTATAGGAAATGCACGGATGAAAACAAATATTCTAACATACACGACACAATTTTAGGCACGTCTTTAAGTTATATGTTTCCTTCCCGCCTATATTTTATTAACCCAAACCAGCTAACCCAGATAATTCCTGTTTACTTCTTAATTTCATCATAACATTCACTGTTTATCACGTGTGGACTTTATCCTATTGAGTGCTGTAGTAAACACAACTTATTGGAACGGTCACATTCCTCTATTATCTCATTTGAATAAGATATTTTAACTAGCCATGCTTGTACTTGGTATCTGGGATTATACAAAATAGAGAAAAGTTAATACGGATATTGTAAGGCTGATTAAAAGAGAGAGAGAGAATTCAGTTATCCTATAATCGGTATAGGATTATTAACAAGCAGATAATAAGAACTGTGTTATTATTCTGAATTTAAGGGCTTGCTTCTTTATCTCGGCTCTGTTCTTTCTTCAATGCATGAGTCGTAAGTTGATTAATCATATTCTTGGGTTATTATGATTTTTTCCAAAGTGGTTTGATTTTTATGTTGTGCATAATTCAGATTCTGCATAAGATTCCTTGTTCAGAAGAAGATCAATCTAGAAAAGCACTTGATACAGCCTTACTCCAATTAGCATCCGATCCCTTGTTCCCAAAGGTACAATAGTTTAAAAGTTATTTGTTTCTTTCTGAAAACGTGATATATTGAGTTCATTATTGCTTTTGTAAACTTCCCTCTCGTTGCATTTTCTGTAAGTAGTAAAGGACCACTTTAATTTAGAAATGTTAATGGCATAAAAAGAGTTCATAACATGTAGGGCCTTCCAGAATTTTCATCTTCAACACTTGCAGAACCGAGAAAGCTGCTTTTAGAATTTTTACTGCGAGCTATTGATCTCAGTGAACATCAGATTGCTACAGTAATTTCTGTAGTTAGTGAGATGGATTATAACTGCCCAAGAAGTCATGAGCCTTCATGTAAGCGATCAAATGCATTCAAAGAAATTGAGAATTTATATGTCAAATATAACAAAAAATAAGCAGCTAACATGCTTTTTGTTTCAGTTATCGTCTCATCTCTGCAACACATTCTCCAAAATCCAGTGGATTCAGGCATAGATTTTCCTTCAAATGTTTTAAGATCAATGGAAAATTCCAGCAACTGTCTCATGGATTATGCTATGCAAGAAGTTACTGCAAGGCACTATGCAATTTGTTGTGTCCGGTCACTTAGCATGGACCTAACATCATAGTAAAAGGAATGGAGTCCAGGAATCACACTGTGCCATGAAGCATATATTGGGATCTCCTATTGAACATGAAAGCGGGTATGAACGGTTTGTCGAAATACTAAAAAATTCAACAAAGTTATTTCTTTTTTTTTTTTAATTTTTAATATTTTCATGATATATCAACATAAAATTCACGAATAACAGAAATGAATGGGTGATACAAAGACATGCATGTTTGTAGAATATTATTGTACATATCCATTATTTTGATGGGCTCACCACTATGCTAACGAAAGAACTAATGAACTAACTTGCTAATAGTAAAATGATAGATTTAGAGACATAAACCTAGACTCGATTAAAATTGTGCTACTTTTATTCACAAACAGAAGGAATGGACCTTCCTATTTATTTGCTCTTTGACTTAGCCCATTTTTCCTTTAAACATGCTTTAACTTTGTTGAAGCAGTAGTTGAAGGTACTTGATGCCCTTTACTAAAGTTGAGCATATTTCAAATGGGCATTGTCTTGTTCTTTTAGAGTGTATACTACTGTGGAGACTGTAGCACATACCCATTAGAGTACAAGAGTCATAATTGCAAAGGTAAGTTACTTAACAAACCCTTAGATTCATCATCTTGGTGCCTTTATCCCATCTACGATGGGCTGACAATTAAGGTAGGAAAAGGATTCAATGATGATATCCTATGGCTAGCTATCTATTTGATGACATAGTCCTAAACATATGTTTTGACCATGCCTATAGATGGTAGGTATCTAACACACCATTTGGAATTGAACTTGTGACTAGCAAACTAAGTGAGCAATGCCTTATTGACTTAGCAAACCCATAGATTGCTATGTTTAAATTTCTTCAAACAATCTATTTGGAATTTAATATTTTATCATCATAATAAGATAGGGAAATATGACAACGGGGAATGGTCACATGTTCAAGTGCACTAACACTTGATCAATGAATGACAATGAAAAATTATCTTTGAATGTTGTCATGCTTAAGACCTTGAAATCGATACAAACCTACCATTTATAACCTTTATTTGGCACTATCATGAGTGGGTTGATCACTCGCTATCTGCAATGGGGTAGATGAAACCTACCTTAAGGAGTTTCTCAATCTCCTTTTTGACGGTTTGCTTTAATTTTGGGTTCAACCATCATTGTGGTTATGTCCTTGGCTTCATGGATAGATTAGTATAAATGTGGTGCCAGCATATCCATGGATCAATTCTAGTGAGTTCAGGATATGATCAAGCAAAGGTGATTGGCCATCTATTGACCACTTTTAATAGTTTTTCTTTCTACTTGGAAGAAAGTTTGGCATTAAGTATGATCGACTTGCTATTTTTCAAGAATGCATATTCCAAGTTGGTAGGTAGAGCTTTCAACTATAGGGGCTCTTGTTTGAAATTCTCAAGGATCTCCAACTCTACCCAATTGGTATTATCATTTTCATCATTAGAGAGTTGGTGATGAACTTGCTCTAGTTCATCCATTCCTACGATATAAGCACATGTCAAGCTCTTAGTAGGTTCCATGCACATTGTGCTACTTTTAGAATTAATGGTTTGCCCTCTTGTTTTGTGGCTTCTATGTACAAACACCTTTAAATATCTACTTCATGTGCACATTGCCTACATGTGGAAATAGATAGTTGTTTCACTAACCAAAGTTTTTGCATGCAATTACATCTGGTATTGTTGTACATGATGCATGGAATTCACTTCTTCTTAATTTTTTTGAATTCATTTTCCTTAGATATTAGTAGGGAAAGATCTCTGAATCCCATTCTTTTATCAATAGTGCTTACCCATGTCCTTCCCATAATAATTGGAAAGTCCCCTTTACAGTTCTCAACCTTGATTACTAGGAAATCAACAAGATAGAACTATCCACAAATAGTGGTCACAATGTCTTCTACCAGCCCTAATGGAATAGTAATGGACTAGTTTGCCAATTCCAATATGATATTGCTCTTCTTGAGAGGTGACCAGTTCCAAGCAATATACATCTCATGAGAAATCAAGTTCATACTAAAACCTTAATCAAGAGAGCTTTAGATGATTCATTCCCAGTAATTTGTAAATAGATAAGAGGACTTTGAGGATTAGCTAATTTCTTGGGAAGGTTGCCAACCCAGATTCAATTAGATATAGCATGAGCAAGCATAAAAAAATGGATTTTGGGCTATTTGGTTTGAAGAGGACCTGATGAAATGGTTTGTAGAGGATGAGGTAGGAGTAGGATGACTAGTCGCCTAAGTCTATGAGGGCTTAGTAGGGTTGTTGGGTCAAAAGAATAGTCTTTTATGAGCATGAGGTTTCATACCCCTTAGTTGATGAACCTATTGTAGATTGATGATCTGGTAGCATTGCGTTGCTACAGCTGGGCTAGAAGTTCACCTTGCATGGAATAGGTGGTAGTTGTGACTAGGCTAGAAGTTCATCCTACAAGGATGGAGTAGGTGGTAGTTGCATTAAGGATGGAGGAACAGGTATAGGAATAGGAGGAGGATCAGGATAAAATGTGGTATCCCTCCTAGAATGTGGAGAATGAGGCTTGTAGTATTTGGGAGGGTAGTAGTGATGTTGGAAAGGAGAAACATGATTGGAAGAGTCACATGAAGATGGGGGTTATTGAACGTAATACCCATATCAATTTGATTGCCTGTAAGGGTACTATTTCCTGGGTGGTAGCATCCCCCATGACTATGGTTGGTGCCACTATTGATACTACTCATACAATTGTGGTGGAGTTACACTTGGATAATATTGTTGTTGCTGATGGAACTACCTGAGATTGCCTTGAGGATAAGGTAATCTTCTAGGTGTTTGTCTTTTAGCTAGTGATGGATTTAAAACATACACCCTAGACTCCTGTAAGTGTGACACGATAGGGCACATCCCTTAGGATGTTCATATTAGTAGATGTCACACCAACCATCATCATCTAATTTAGTTTTTACAACTTCCACTGCTATAGAAATCTTGCCCTTACTACTTTGGTAGGCATGTTTAGCTTCTTTCCACCTCCTACGATCATGATCACTACTCTGCTCTCTTGATTCTTTAGTGATTTTTAGAGTAGTTTGGAATTTTTCATCCAATGAATCTCATATTTTATCTACCTTGGCCAAAATCTTAGACATAGATTTTTGAATCAACAAGGTCTTTCTATTCGCCACCTCATCAAGTGGTGACTCTTCCTCACTATCACAAAATTGGACTTTCCTCTTTCTGTTTGAAGGGTTCTTATTATACTCTTTAGCACTTTTTTGTTTCCTTAACTCTCCTTCTTTTTTTTTCTACCTACTCAATTAGCTTTTTAATTTTATGGGCTCTAAGTTCCAATAGTCTCACTTGGGCATAGACCCAAGAGTCCTTCTCATTTCTTATCTAAGTCCATCTATGATATACAAAAGTTGTTCCTATTGAGAATAACCATGGCCAGGCCATTGGTGTATGAGAGAATAGTATCTATCCATGGTGGCATCCAAGGGTTCATGGTTTTCTTTCTACCATCCTTGGATCTACCTTCATAAATTAGACACTCTAGAGTATGTCTGATATTTATCATTAAATAAATCTAGCATTGTAGTCCACTTGTAGATGGATTCTGGCTCCAAGGACTAGTACGAGCTTTCTGCTTCCTTGATGAGTATCCTAGGAAATAGCTTTAATTTTTGCAAATCATTTTTAATATTTTGTAAGGCATAAGCATCATGAAAATCTTGAAGATATGTTTATGGATTAGAGTTATATCCCCCCTTAAATTTGGAAATATTGTTCATATCAAGTTGTTTGATCCAACTATCTCTCATATGTCTAGTTTGGAATTTTTACAACCTTTGTAATATTTTTAGCATGCTTCGGGTTGCTAGCAAAGGCTCATCATCATCATTATTTTGATGACATCGATGATGTCCTCTACTATCCCTTCTTTCATGGTGGGCCTAGAAATCATCATTGTTTTCCTACTATTTACCTTCATCACACTTATTCTTTCTATGGCATTTGTCAAAACCAAAAGAGGAAGAAAAAGATGCAAATGAAGAGGATGAAGAGGGAAGAGGACTACCACCACCATGGTGTCTACCAACTCTTCTATAGTTTTCATGGCCATGTTCATCAATTTTCTTATCATCTTTATGCATGTCCAAGCCTCTACCTTGACTTCCATTTTTACCTAAACCTAGATTGTTAATAGTGTATTGTAGATTTGGGGCCACATCCCCATTGCCAATAACAAGGGATGGAGAGTCTTCATGTTGAGAATCCCTAGAGGAAGGATTCTCATTGTTATTTTGGTTAAGAAGGAACAAGGGATTGGTAAAACATTTTCCCTTCATAATCTCATGGTGCTTCTCCTAGTGTTGATCTCTCCTACATTGTGTTTCAATGGGATAGTAGTCCTAATAGTCATAATCATGCATAACCTATTCATATTGAAGATCTTGGATGCCTAATATCCTAAGAGTTTGAAGTAGCATCTCAGGCATAGATCAATCGAAAAGCATTACAATGTTGCAATTTGTATCTCACCATCATAGTTGTTCATCCTAATTTAGGATGAAGGTGAAATCAAGCACATACTCATCTAGATGAGTATATACCACCTTACATTCTTCAGGCATTGGTGGTCTAGTATCATAGCACCTATTAGAAGAAGACATTTTGTAATATAAATAAGATGTCAATGTGCTTATATGATTATATTTATTGTGAGAATGATTTTGACGTTAGGGTTCATCTAATGATATTAATGATGTTTACTAAACCTAGATAGTGCATGTTTCAAACAAAAGAGTCCTCAACAATAGTGCCAATGATGAGCAATGAGTACCCCTACACTCAACCATATGAATCACTAAGTGTTCATGTGTGATCTGGTCAAATTCTATGGAATCTATGTCTTTTGGTACAATAGTCTCTAGGAAGTGAACTTTGCCCTAACAATCATTCATTGTCTTTCCAATTACACTTGTGATGTACAAAGGTATAGTTAAGTGTAATCAAGGCATATGATTTTTATTATTTTATGTTTTATGTTCCTCATGCTTTAAAATAGAAAAATGAAGTAATTCGATAGCTAATTTAACTAATTAATTAATCTCTAACTAATCCTAACATAAGTATCTAGTTTCAATTTCTATACACATCTTGAATGCATACACCACTACTAGGCTACCAAACATTAAGTGCTACTAGGATTACCAAGTGCTATATGTTATGCTCAAAGAAGTTGTACTTATGTGCTTAATCTATTTAGCTTAATTAATTAACCAATTGAAGTCTAGTCTAGCTTAATTAATTGCATAATTAATGAAAATAATAAATGTAGAAATAAATCATTAATCTATTCCAATTACTACAAGGTTTGATCAAAAGGCTCATCTTTATTGTCGTTCACACTGGTGTTCTTAGGTACATCAATGCTCAAATAAAGATCTGTATACTTTTTGACTCCTATTGTAGGCACTCAGAGAAATATTCTAACTCTCAAATGACAAAAATGAAAGAGCTCTGCTACAACTATGAAATGACCTCCCATAAACATGGTATATGAGCATGTATTTATAGACTTTATTGGGGAGCTATGTCAACGGGGCCCCATAGATGCAACAAATGCTATGTCAATGTGGCCTCATCAATGAGGCAACATCACGTAGATGGATCTACATTAATGGGGGCCCATCGACAAGGCCACATAAATGGAGGCCCATTAACACGACACTTTGACACTTCATCATTGTAAAAATTTTGGACATAGGCTCCATAGACAAGTACCCATCAATAGAGCCCATGTGTAAATGAGACCTTGTCGATGCAGGGGTTCACCTGCCTATAAATAAGTAGCAATACTTAGCAATTTTTCACATTTTCTCATAAATGTTTTTGAATTTTTCAAAGGCTAGAACATTGTAAAAGCCATATTTTCCTAACCATTTGTTCAATTCTATCTATTCTTTAACCCTGTTGCTACCAAAGGTAAGCTCTTTGTCATGGGGGCCACAAACCTTAACTTTTTGATGAAAAAAGTTTTTGAAAATTTTCTAACTCCCACAAAGGTTTAACAAAGAAATCAACATTAAAACATCAAATTATAAGAGTTAAACCATTCCAACAAGCTCTGGTAACACTCTATGTTAAAAATCATCAAATAGTAATAAAATAATCAATCTACCATGGTCCAAACTTAGCCTAAGTGTAATTGCCCAATGGGAAAGTTTCTAAAATGTTATAAGTTACACATTAAATGCTAATCCTTGGTTATGTTTTGACCACAGATGGCACCTAAAGGAAAGCATGCATAGGAAGGAGGACCATCTCAACCAAGGAACAAAAAAACATGAATAGGAAGGGGCCAAGAATAGGCCCATGAGCATGCAAAGACCTATGCAATGGGACCTCTTTAGGAGGAGCTTGAAGTGGAATCTATTTGATAGATTCCCAAAGAAGCTACTACAATGGAATAGTGTTACTGAGATGAGGCACCTAAACCAAGATCAAACCTTGAGGTGACCTTGATGAAAGCTTGCCTTAGGCAAATCCCAAATAAGGAGGTCCAAAAATTGATGCTACAAGAATTAAACTTTGGACCTTTCTTATATTTTGCACCATTAGAAGTAAAAAATCAATTACAAAACTCTTCCATATGGCCCACAATCACTTCCAGTGGTGAGTAATACATGGAAGAGACATATCTCTTATGGAACAATCGACAAACTAGTTCAATGGTCAAATTCAATGATATTTTTCTATCCTACTTGATGAAAGCCATTGTAAAAGTCCTTGGGTTACCAAAAATTGGGGCTAACTTTGTAAAAATTCCCATGTAGGTAGATCCTAGTGTTAAGAAAGAATGGATGTAGTGGTGTTATGGAGTCGATTGTAAGGAGTTTGGCGCACTCACCATGATGGAGTGTGCATACTTTAAAATTACAACCTTCCATCTCAATCCAACAGTGAGGCCAAGCAAGATCACTACCTTCTCCACCTGCGTGTGTACTACTCTAAGAAATTGATTCCCCATCAACCTTCCATAGCTAATCTATCTTGAGATAGAAAAATGATATAAAGAAAATCAACATGGAAGGAAGGCACTCCCCTTTCCATGTCTCATTAGAAAATTATGTAAGAAGGAAGGCATAACATGCTACACAAATGATGTAATCTAACTTTCTTTGTCCACTTCTGGGTAGAGATGATGAAAGATAAGATGCCTACTCAGATCATTCAAGAAGAGGAGTAGCTACCACCACCTCCATCACCAACTCATGAAACAAAATTGGAGGCCCATACTACATTGGAATGCATGCACAAGATATAAGAGTATCTCTTGTGTGAGAAAGATTAGTGAGTAGGAATGAGTGGTAGTGATTCATCTGTCTATCACCCAGCAATGAGTCACCTCAACGAAGTGGCTCAAGTCATTAGCTAGATGGAAGGAGGTGGGCCAATTTTCTTTATCCAACAAATGCAACTACATGTGAGATTGAACCCTAACACCCAAGAGGTAACAATATCTTTCTCTCAATAGTAGCAATTCCCAGAAATCTATGGGAATGTTGCTACTTTTTTGGTGCATCTAGAGGAGGGTGAGGGAGCAATTGTCTTAATGATGTAGCACCATGGGCAAGAGATAGTTATAGAGATGGTTGCTGATAGAATTGCCAAGGTCTTAAATGCACCTATAGTATCTGTACCAAATGTTTCTACACTTAGAGATGTGTAGATATCTACAAGAATAGTTAGCAATAGATTAGGTGTAGCCTAGCATAAGGAGTTGTTAGATTGATTGGTGGGAATCAAACAGGTAATTCTAAATATCTTTGATCTTCTGAATACCATCATTGCAACCCAATCAGAGTTTCTTGATGTAAGGGACAAGTGCATTATATTGAAGGGAAAACTAAAAATAGATTAAGTACAAAATCAATGCTTAGCTCTAGAGGTTGCAGACTTAAGAGCCCACCTCATTGATTCTACATTTCTCAACCCTACACTAACATGTGATGAAGCATTTTAGCAACTTTAGGATAGGGTCAAACATGTTAAGAATGCAAAGGAGGTAGCCATCTTTGACCAGTCCATGGCCAATGCAAAAAATATACATAATTCAAAAAGACTTGGTCTAGATGCACCATGAGAATGAAATCTTGACCATAGAAAATCATTGCCTATGGAATGTTGATGTGTAGAAGTAAAAAATGCAAGAATTTATTCATTAACAGTAGGAGTAGCTAGCTAGAGTTAACACTAAGCTGAGGACATTGGTAGTCAAAAATAGAGATCTCTCCATGGAGGAAGTCTGAGCCCTTCAACAAAAGTCTACAATAGAGATAGCCACTTGGAAGAATGAGACTCTCAAATTTGAGAGAGTTAAGAACCATTATAGAGAGTTAAGACTCTTCCACCAAACATTACAACTACCACTATACAATCATAACTACATCAACCATCGCATGTGCCCGAAGTAGGAGAAGGTTCTTTGGAGCCTTAGGAGCCTCCACCACTTGGGACCATTTGATCTTCTCCAACATCTTTGCATTGTCAGAGAAATTGTGTTTGTCAATTTTATTCTAGTGCTTAATTTTTTTATTTTGAACATCCAAAATTTTATATTCATTATAAAACCATACACTCTAGGCACTTAGTTTTTATTATGTAGTTTGTGTGTCAATCATTCCATACCTTTCCAAATTTTGTAAAGAACTTGAGGATAAGTTTTCATTTAGTTTTTGGGGTATGATGAGTTTGGTTGGATGTAACAATAGGATGCCATTGTTGTAACCCTTTTGACATCATCCCATCAATGTAGCATTTGACCTGTTGATGTGTACCTATCGATGGGGCCCCTTGTTTCACCTATAAATACATGCTCATCAATTGCATCTACAACATTCCTTTCATAAGCTGTAGTAAAGCTCATGTAATTTTGTCTCTCATAAGTTAGAAAATTTTTCTAAATGCCCACAATAGAAGTTAAAGAGTGTAAGAATCTTTATTTAAGCACTATTGTACCTGAGCACAGCAATTTGTGTAGTAATAAAGATGAGCTTTCTGATAAACCTTCTAGCACTTTGAAATAGATTAATTATTTATTTATGCATTTAATAATTTATGTAATTTCCTTTAATGCTTTAAGTAATTAATCAATTAACTAATCCAAATTAAATAACAATTAATTAAGCACATAAGTACAACCACTTCGAGCATATGTTGGGTGCTTGTTAATCCTAGTAATGGTTAACATTTGGTAACCTAGTTGATGAAGCGTTAAAGTATCGCATCAATGGACCCTCGTTGATGCAGCCCCATCAACGTGGTGTTGCCCTATACACAAGGTCGCATTGACATAGCATTTACTGTGTTTAGGATACCCCATCAAGAAAACTCCATAATAAAGTCTATAAATACATGCTCACCCATAATTTTTATGGGATTTCTTATCATAGTTGTAGTGGAGCTCTTGCAGTTTGTTCATTCAAGAGTTAAAATATCTTCTTGTAATAAGAGCCAAAAAGTATATGGATCTTTATTCAAGCACTAATGTACCTAAACACAGCAATGTGATTAGAAATAAAGATGAGCCTTTTGATTAAGTTTGCAACACTCAGAAATAGATTAATTAGTATTCATGCATTTGATGTTTTATGCAATTTTCTTTAATGCTTTAAGTAATTAAATAATTAGTTAAGCTTGATGCATGGTTAGGTACCCCTACACTCAACCATACGAATACAACCATGTATGCATGATCTGGTCGAACTCCGTAAAAAGACTAGTTGTGGTATTTAGATAGTTACACATTGATTGTAGTTCGTTGTCTTCCCACCTAGACTAGTATTTTCTTTGTCACATATGGTTTAGTCTAGAGTGAGATGAATGATGGCATCTTAACTAATGCTCCTCCTAGAGATGATGGAAAATAATCTTGACTTAAGCTAATAGGCAATAAAAAGAAAAATCTAAACTAGCCTAACTACGATGAGCATCCATCCTTAATCATCCATGCACATCTTGGATCTCGTGTACTACTTCTGGAATTACCAAGTGATGGGATGAGATATCGCATGGGCCGCGATATCGCGTCCAACACAATATCGCGGTCCATCGCTAAGTCTATAAATAATAGGCGGTTCTCCCTTGTTTTCTCATCCTAGGCTAGAAGTAGGGAAACTCTGGCAAATTGATCACTCCAGAGATAGAATATTTTCCATGTGCCCGTAGTAAGAGTTCCAAAGTAAACGGATCTTTATTCGAGCAACATTGTACCTGAACACAAGTTGTGTACGGAAATAAAGATGAGCTTTTTAGATAAACCTTGCAGTGCATGAAATAGGATTTTATTTATTGCTTTCTCTCTCACCCTTAAATTCCTAGAACATGGAATGAGTACGACTTGATTACGAGCATCTAATGTGACTACTTGGTAACCCAGTGGCTTATTCAAGATCTGCGCTTGGTAATCCCAGTGGTAGTCATGCACCAAGATGTGTACGATTAGTCAAGGAATTGGCTGCTCATCGTACTTAGGCTAGATTAGATTCTCTCAACCCTTTCCTCTTAGTTAAGTGCCTCAGTACGACCGCTTCGAGCACGTGCGTTACGCATGGTGATCCCAGCAACAATTAGCATTTGGTAGCCGTGGTTGCATTGGTTCAGGGTATGTACGGTAAGTGGGAATGGACGCTGACGCTAGGTAATTTAGACTTAGTCATTAGTTTCTCAACCCTTCACCTCGATAGCATAGGAGAAAAACATAAAAGACTATAAAAATCATATACCTCAGACTTACTTAACCATACACCGTGACAACTACAAGTCTGGGAAGACAATGAATGATTAACCCTAAGTGTTCCATGGGGTGTGTAGGCACTTAGTCTATGGAATTTGACCAGATCGTGCATGCTACGCTCGTTTCGTATGGTTGAGTGTAGGGGTATCTCGCCACTCATCATTGGCGCTGTTGTCGGGGACTAAGTGTTTGTGCGCTGAATAGAACATAAAGGATATCACTCACATCATTGGGAGCCTAAACGAACCTTTGGGTTAATTAATTAAACAAGAATTTATATAATGGTGAAATAAGCACACCGATAACAATGTCTTCTTCTCATAAGAGCAACTCACCACCTAAGGACCATACAAAGAACAGTCGGCAATCAAAAACACATAACCTAAATCCGCCAGTTCCTCAACAATATAGGGTGGAATATACTCATCCTGATGAGTATATTCCCAACTTTACTTTTATCCTCCATCAAGATGAGCAGATGCGCTGGAGGGATTTGCAAGGTAACATTTTGTTACCTCCGGATTGGGCAGTCCCAAACATGCTTCTCCGTGCTTTGGCATAGATTGGCATGATAGAATTATATGTTGAATACATTGTAGAAAATTTTGACATGAGGGATTACGATCCCACACCTTTACAACATATGAGGGACTCAAGGCAGGAGAGCCAACATACACTGTTGAAGGGCAAAGAGGTCTTACACGTCCTTTGCGAAATTGGAGATGTTCCCCCTCCTAAAGAAAGTAAGGAGGTGGGGTATCAGAACCTACACTCAACGATACATAACACTGGTTCTGATCCCTGTGAACACCAACTGTTCACAAAGGGAACTACAATACATGACAAGGAAGGGCACTTAGATCATCACCACGATTGGGGCCAGAGCCATAGAAGAGAAGGTAGGAAACATCACCATGGCGATGGTTCTCCTTCTTCTTCCCCTTCTTCACATCACTCACCCTCTCCTTCCACCTCTGGGCGCAATCATGAAGAGCATAATAGAGAAGATAAAGGTAGAAAAAACAAGAGACCTTGATAAGAGAGTCAAGAGAGAGGACAAGGGCAAGACTGAAGGGAAAGTAGGGAACAACGGAGACATCATAGGCGTCATGAAAGAGATGATCATGACGAGCCCCTACTTGAAACCCGAAGTATGCTTGACATAANACTTAAGTTGTTTCCCAGGACACTCACCAAGGAAGCAGAGAGCTGGTACTAGTCCTTAGAACTGGAAACCATCAAGAGGTGGAGTACGATGTTAGAACTCTTCAATGATAAGTATCAAATGTACTCCCGAGTGTCCAATTTGCGTAAGCAGATCCAAGGATGGAAGCAATGAAATCATGAACCCTTGGATACTACCATGGCCCACTACTACACACTATTACATCGTTGCCCGGGCCATGGATACCCTCAGCAGGATCAACTTCACCACATCATGGATGGGCTAAGGCATGAAACTAGAAGAACCCTTGGGACTTATGCCCAAGGGAGACTCTCACAACTTAGAGCCCATGAAGTACATAGCTTGTTGGAACAAGTAGCAAAAGAAAAAGGTGAGCTACGCAAAAGGAAAAGTGTGGAAGAATACAACAGTGATCCCTCTCTTCGAAAGAAGGAAGTGAAATTTTGTGATGAAGAGGATGAGTCACCAATCGAAGAGTTGGTGAATAGAAAGACCTTGCCACTTCAAAAGCTCACAATAGAAATACCGGCTAAGGTAGACGACGTATGAAGTTCCTTAGACTCTAAAATTGAAACTGTCTTAAAAATTGTAGAAGATTCTAAGGTAGAACAAAGTAGTGAAAAAGGTAAGACAAAGCAAAGAGATTTAGGCCCTGCACATAACAAGGGTAAGGGGAAAATCACTAACTCTGATGTGGTTGTGGATTCAGACACAGACGATGATGGTGGATGTGAGATCTACTATGACCATCCTATGGAATGTTGTCCAATCATCTCACATCTACAGGAGTCTGGGGTGTATGCACTTAATCCGAGACTTAACCAACAGTAAACCCGAAGGTTACCTTATCCCCAAGGTAACCCAAGGAAATTCCAGCAACCGTTAACGTATTATCCAAGTGAAACTCCACCACAACCCATCAGACAGCATCAGCAATGGCAATACCCACAGTCATGGGGTTGCCATCACCAAAACATCAGTACCCTTACCGGCAGCCTAACCCTTATGGATATTATGTGCAGCAGCCGATTTCTCCAAGTGACTTTATGAGTCACACAACTCCCCACCGTCACTACCAAGTTTGGGAGTACTTCAGAAGGACTCCTTCTCCTCCGGGAGACACTCCATACCCACACCATCCTCCAAATCCATCTGCACCTCTTCCACAAGTAGTTTCCATAACACCTTCTGCTCCAACAATGCAAGGGGAACTTCCTCCTTAACCGTAGCAACGTCACACTATGAGAGCTGTAAATATTCAACCTGCTACTGGTTCTGACAACTATAAATAGAGAAGACCCTTCTTCAAAACCAAAAGGCTAGACAAACTCTCGCAACAACAAGTGGTTAAGCCCATGTACACTCCTCCATCATCTAACACTTCAGAGCACCCTTCAATTTAACATCAAAGCCTAACACATACGGTTATGTTAATGCATACTGTAATTGACTGGATCAAGGTAGGCCACCTTCCCAGGAAACTAACTGTTCCTGGAAGTCCCTTAATCTACCTTCAAGTCACCGGAAATGAACCACATAGGGCTCTTCTTGACTCAGGTTCTCGAGTCAACCTAATTTCACGAGAGATGTATCAAGCCTAGAACCTACCCCAACTTAAGAAGAGAAACATCCAACTAGAGCTGGTAGACCAGTCCATCACCATTCCCTTAGGATTGGTGGAGGAAATTATTATCACTTTGTGTGGTTGGTCTTACCCAGCCGACTTCCTTGTGATTGAAATCAACAACAACGAAGGGGACTTCCCAATTATAATGGGAAGGGCATGGCTTAGTACAGTAGACGCATGCCTTAGGATTCATGATCTTTCCTTGGAAATCTCTAAGATAAATATTTATGGAAAGATCGAGAAGA
>MNCI01032872.1:68213-83080 GCA_015680685.1 Gnetum montanum | reverse complement strand
CTAAGATCATCAATTGGGAGAAGTTGGACACTTCTTAGAAATTCAAATAGGCACTCATTATTTTGGATCTCTCCCTTTCCACTCAGTCATGGGGGAGATGGCCACCTATGCTAACCATGTGGGGCCCTCAGTTCTTTTAAGTTTTTGTTTTACACATTTTTGTTTTACACATTTTTGTCTTACATGTTTTTGTATTACAACTTTCTTTAACTTTTTTTTTTTTTTACAACATCATTATACTTTTTTATTTTTTCTGTATGTGTGTGTGTGTGTGTGTGATCCACCCTGTAAGTTTGTCACCCAATAAGTGTTCGGAATGATGGTATGAACTATTTTCATATTGATTGCTACTGTTTGGTTTTTACCTTTAAGTCACAATGTTGATACTAAGGTATGTTTCTTTTGATATGGCAGGCAATGAGTTCACTCCATCAATCCATCCACAAGTTCTATGGTCTCTCTTGGCTTGGAAATGTATAGTCTCTTTCTTAATAATAACTTTAACGAATCGATGACTGGGCACTTCTCAAACTAAGGAAGGACTCAAGGATTGAAATAGGTGTGACTTCAAGGGAACTTGATGCTTTTGTGTTGGCCATTCTCTTCGGTGCTTGGATGTTTTCTTTTTGAGTTTACTCACTGTTCCGATGTTACCCTAATTATTGGAAGCTGAGACAATAAAAATAAAAAGTCTTTGCATGGTGTGGTTCTCATGCATAAAAACACAAAACACAAAAAAAAAAAAAAACTAAGTGAGAATTCAAAGCACATCCCTTAGACGAAATAAACTTGGGCTACAAGCACTGGTTATGGAACCAAAAGTGTTCCCTCTAACTAAGGCCCTTCTCGCTTCCCATTCTCTCCTTTGTTTCGTTGGAATGGTGGTGGATCTTGGAGGAAACATTCTTGTTACTCAAGTTTGTGGTTTAGCCAAATGCATTGATGCAAAGTCACTGGATGTGGTTGGTTTGAGGCCAAACTTGGAATGAGATTTGCCAAGTTACATTAATCATAAAACACACAAGGGGTTGTACACCACCTTGTTCTTGAGACTCCATTCCATTCTCTTCTCTCCATCCTTCTCTCCATTCTTCACCTCATTGTCGGTTGTATCATTAGTGTATATTTTGGTTGATGCCTTGTTTTCTTTTTGGTAAATTCTTGTGGTTAAGACTTTAACTCTTATTCCAAATGACATTCCCAAAGCCTATGGACTCTTTGAATGTGGGTTTGTCAGGGCATTAAGGGCATGAGCCTACTTTGGGGAGGACCTACTGACATTCCTATTTGATGCACCGGTTAACTTCTTTTCCCTAACATTTTTGCAATAAATTTTATTTTGTTCATTACCATCTTGACATCCATTTCCTCGATGCTATAGTTGTCCCTTTTTATCTATCTTTCTTACTCCTTTCCTTTCTCCATTCTAACGCTACTGGAGGTTTGCGATTAGTCATGGGGGTATAGGGCCCAATTTTTTCGATTTTCTCCTAGCCCCGAATTTTTTGATTTTCTTCCTAACCCCTACACCTTCGATAGTCACCATTAATATATCTCCTAATCCATATCAGCCATACCACAACCTAGCCAATGAACTTACACCAAAACGAGGTATTAACTACATTGAAATTCATTTACCCTTGCTAACATAAGATTACGTTGTGTGTGCAGATGGCAATCATGCAACAATGAACAACAATGGACTGGATCTGGAAGGAACACATGGAATGGAGCAACGCTGGAAGTAGCTATGCAAGGAGCAAGATCGATGGTGCGCTTACCGATGGACAACAAAAGGTAAAATCTTGGTGTTGGCAGTAGCAACACTTCTTTCTCTCTCTCTTTCTCAGCTGCCATCTAAGGCTTGATGTCATTGTAATAAGGTGTTCACCCTTGTTGTCATGAACACCAATTTTGTTAGGTCTTATAATGATGATCCGTTCACATGTCATTCCATTAGTTCCATTCCCCTCAATAATCCCATACCTTTCCGATATTATTGTAAGGAACTCAAGGATGAGTTTTCATTCAGTCATGGGGGTATGATGGGACGCGATATCGCATCTTCCCCTATGATATCGCTTACACGATATCACAGTCTGCCGCCAAGTCTATAAATAAGAGGTGGCTCTCCCTTGTTTCCTCATCCTAGGCTAGAAGTAGGGAAACTTTGGCAGATTGATCACTCCAAAGATAGAATATTTTCCATGTGCCTGCAGTAAGAGTCCCAAAGTGAACAGATCTTTATTCGAGCAACATTGTACCTGAACACAAGTTGTGTATGGTAATAAAGACAAGATTTTTGGATAAACCTTGCAGTGCATGGAATAGGATTTTATTTATTGCTTTCTCTCTTACCCTTAAACTCCTAGAACATGGAATGAGTACGACTTGATTACGAGCATCTAGTGTGACTACTTGGTAACCCAGTGGCTTATCAGGATCTGCGCTTGGTAATCCCAGTGGTAGTTGTGCACCAAGATGTGTACGGTTAGTCAAGGAATCAGCTGCTCATTGCACTTAGGCTAGATTAGATTCTCTCAACCCTTTCCTCTTAGTTAAGTGCCTTAGTACGACCGCTTCGAGCACGTGCATTACGCATGGTGATCCCAGCAATGATTAGCGTTTGGTAGCCGTGGTTGCATCGGTTCAGGGTATGTACGGTAAGTGGAAATGGATGTTGATGCTAGGTAATTTAGACTTAATCATTAGTTAGAGTTAGTCATTAGTTTCTCAACCCTTCACCTCGATAGCATAGGAGAAAAACATAAAAGACTATAAAAATCATATACCTTGGACTTACTTAACCATACACCGTGACAACTACAAGTAAGTCTGGGAAGACAACGAATGATTAACCCTAAGTATTCCATGGGGCGTGTAGGCACTTAGTCTATGAAATTCGACTAGATCGTGCGTGCTACGCTTGTTTCGTATGGTTGAGTGTAGGGGTATCTTTCCACTCATCACCAAGCACATATTACTTGAGCACTCCTAGATATGCTACTGGGTTACCAAGTAGTCACACTTAAATGTTCGTGATTAAGTTGTACTCATTTTGCATTTAACAACAAGAATAGTAAATGATGATAAAGAAATATTAATGAAGAAACTAATAAACAACAATTAACAATTGAAGTAATTAAAGGATAAGTGAATGTTGTAATGATGGAGTAATCTTGATCTTTATTGTTGATCATGTGTGCGTCCAAGTACATCACACTCAAATAAAGGTTCCATACAATTACAATCATCACACTATGGGCATGCACTAGGGAAAGAATGAAAACTAACTAAAAAATGACAAAAAGACTCTATCCTAAGAATTACCAACTCTTCCCCCTTTTTCCTATGCACCTGAATGTTATATTTATAGGCCTACATAGGAATCATAATATCGTGTATTCAATATCATTATCTAGGCTGGGATATTGCGTACCTAATATCGAAGACCCGATATCGAGGCCTAACAAACCATGATTCATCATACCCTCATGATTGAAGAACAACTCATCCTTGAGCTAGAAAACATGAGAACGAGTTTAATTGATTACACAGTGGATAGGTATGAGATTATTGACTAACTAGAAATTAATCATGCTACAGTGTGGGGTTGAACAAAAAAAATTGGGACATAGACACAGAATTACAAAAGTAAAATTTGTTGGAACTTATATGGTTTCTAGTGGTGGTGGATCCTCCATGGGTCTCTTCCCTTTATCTTGTGCTCCAGGCTTTGAAAATGGATGTCTCTAAAGGATTGTCTGAAGCTTTTCTTCTTCAGTCTGGGGATCTTATGTTGTCCATGCTGATGCTCCAATGTTTGATGGAGTCAGCACCTCCCATGGACATGGTAGTTGCAGGAACATCTGATTGTCCTTGACATACCAAGCCACAAACAACCATTGTTCCTCTTCATAGGCTCTAGCTTTGTCCTTGCATTCCTAGTAGTCTGCAAGCCATTAAGCCAAATCCGTTGTGACATATTTTGTCCTTAGTAGCTGGTCTTAACCACCTCTAATTCAAAGTTTGCTACTTCTAATCTCTGCAATGTCTTCTTCTATTCAAAAAATTCTATTTCATATTTAGCGTAGGTGATTGCTACCTACTTCTCCAATTTTATTCTCGGGTGTCCTGCTATCAACATGGCTAAGTTGGCATACTGTATGTTTGCCAACTCCATGTACTTCATGAGATCTTGTATCTAGTCCTAGCTTTTTAGTTCAACTTAGTGGGAGAAGGCATAAGTATCCAATATGACCTGCCAATTAGCGTTTTGAGCACTAAGTGTGTTAATACAGGTTTTGGAAATATGAATTTCTTTCTCAATTACCTACTTGTACATCCCCACCTGATCTCTGAAATGTTCCTTAAGTTTTTCATGTCACTTGGCCTCATTCTACCATGCACTTATTTGAATCATCATCTTTTTATGGATCACGCATACCTCCTCCATTGAGAGGGTTCTATTTTCTCTTCCCAAGCGATTCATATCCTAGTTGACCCTTATTAATTATTCTCACAATTGCTGAAAATTTTCCTTAACAACATTTTTCTATTTTTCTACTATGATCATCTGGAGATTTTCGGCAATGAGATGTTTATTTTTTCTTATGAGGCCTTCAATGCTTTAGCATGTGCATACATTTGAGCTTGTGCCTTGGAAGCATCCCAATTGGCCTTCTCTTTTTCCTTTGCCACTCTTTTATTTTCTTCCAATAATTTATTCAGCTACTCTAGCTGGAAGGACTCTAGCTAGTCTATAGGGATGAATTGAGACGAATCCCGCTATGCAGGTTGCAGGGTGACAAGCTTTTCTTGGAGTCTTTTTAACTCCTCCTCTACATGTTTAGACTTGATTTCTACCATGACCAGTTTCCCTTTTGTGGAGATGAGGTCTAACTATGTTGTTGTAACATCTTGAGGGATGTCAAACAAAGACATCATCACTTGTCCTATTTGCAGCAACCAATCCAAAATGTCCTCATAAGGTTTGAGGATTGTGTGCTCTTATGAAATATACTAGTGACACAACAAGGATATTGAATGATTCTTTAATGTGATATGTGACCACTTCTACTACTCCTGCTACATCTTGGTGCTACATGACCACTACTATGGCCTCTTCACCAGTTTCTAATTACACATAAAAATATGCAGTGTTTCCAGAGATCTATTGTGACTAGTGTGATTTCCATCCTCCTATTTGCATAGATACCTTGCCCCATGTGTGATCAATTGAGACTATGGATCTTATAGCATCATCAATGATCCTAAAGAGAGTGGCTTCATCACAACTTCCCGAACTGACCAATTCAGCAATGGCCCTGAGATGGCTTATCAACAATCGATAGTCTTACGGCGATAGTGGCGGTTGGTCTTACTAGCCTATAGGTTGCATGCTGGGCCCTGCTTATTATTATTGATTAAGCCTTATGCTTGGAATTTGGCTAGGCCCTGCAGTTTGAGGTGCAATGGGCCCCACTATATGTTCTTGCTTAGGCTCTAGTGTCTTACTAGCACTTTTCCTTGGAGCTGATGGCTTCAATAATTTAGCAAATGAGGCATTTTGAGCCTTTCTGGGGACATCATTGGTGTATCCCAAAATTCCAGCATGTCGACACAACTTCCTAATTAAGTAAGGAAAAGGCAATGTGAACTTCCCTGTCTTACACTCTCCAAACTGCCTTAAAATTTCTGTGAGATATAGATGGGGTAGGTTGGCATTAACCCTTCCCATCAAGATGACACTTCCTCTAGCACAGCATAGGTGGAAATTCTATTCAATCCTTTTGTTGAAAAATTATGATATGTGCCAATTTTGAAATAAATCCTCTCTTCAAGGGTGAGCTCTCCATATGCTTTATCTTCCTTGCCATACACCCTTTTTAACCATATTTTGCACGCATCCACATTAGAGTGAGTGGATAGGTGAGCAACCTTGGGCCCTGTATTTGAAAGATTCAACACTTCTGAAATGGCCTTGGTAGAGAAATCAATAGAAACCCCACCAATATCAACGGTGGTGCCTTCTTCCTTGTTGTGCCAAAATTGGTACATCTCCCCTAGGTACCAATCACCATTCTCAAAGAGAACAGGCCACAGTGGAGGCCCTCTAAGTTTGTCTTTGACTACCTTAGAGGCAAATTTAGTGAAAGGTCCAAAATTTAGTTCCACAATCATAGCTGCTAATGTGGACCTTTCATGAATTGCTTGAACACATTCCGAAGACAATGTGAGATGTTTCAGGTGCCATGCTATCTCCACCTTCGGCATGCTTCGATTATGCAGTGATAGGAGGTTTTTGATGAATGTTGAATAATTGTGCCTTCAGTTCTACATGTTCTTCGAGAGACACTTGGCCTCTACCTCTCCTTGGTCATTTGGATGCATCCTACGAGGGTCCTCCTTGTTGTCCTCTTTTAGGGGCCATCTACAATCACACAGGATCGATTATCAATAAGGTTATTTACAAAATTAGATTAATACCTTACTCCTTGCCCTTAATAGATTCATTTCTTGCTTAGTATGGTTGCAAAGTTAGAAATTTTTACAAAAATCCCCCTAAAATTTTTGATATTGGACCCAATTTTGATTAGGTAACTTCAAAAAATAATTTTCATGGTCTAGGTGAAGAAATAAAATTAATTTGGCAAACATTTTTAGTTCTTTTAAGGTCACTTATCCTTGATAATATCCTTTGGGCAATGATGAATTTTGAAAAAACTCTGTGCAACTTGAAGCATACCCTTCCCCCATGACTAAGTTAAACACTCTGGGTTTAAGCAAGTTTGATTGGAACGAGAATCAGAGCGTTAATGAGCAAGTTATGGATGTTTGAATGATAGGTGTGCAAGCTAGAAAATTCATGGAAGAAAATTTCAACAACTCCCCTCGCATGAATAGTGAAAAATGATGTTGATGTGTGTGGGGGTCCATATATATAGTATTTATAGACACAATATCATGTACCCGATAGCGTGGACCCGATATCGTGTTGGACCCAATATTGGGTACCCTATATCGTGTCCTTTTGAAAATAGGGTACTTGGAAAAATTGATGAATTTTCAAATTTCCAAGGTAAAAAATAAAGGATTTAAGGTTAATTTGAAAAATCTAGGGTAATGTCAAAGAGACCTAAAGGCACCAAAAGTGTAATAAAGTGAAATTTGACAATGATATTCATGAAGAGGATGAGAAAAAAGGACATGTTGTGGTGCATAGGAACATTGGAACTTAAGATGATGATAAAGGGAAAGATAATTGTAGCAATGCAATACTTGGAGGATGTAAGATAATGTGGTGATGTGCAAAGAGTGCAAATTACAACAGTTATGCAAGTGGGTCCTCCCCAAAGCAGGTTCCTACCTATCATGCCCTTACATAACCACACCTGAAAATGCCCGTAGGTACTAAAAAAGTTAAATACAATCCAAACTAGTTCCACAAAACACACACATGTAGATACCAACTTGATGAGGTATGAATTCGATGCTACACAAGACACAAGTCAAAAATACATGAACAGTAAGATGAGGTGAATCGTAGAAGGGATTGTAGAGATCAAGACATGAGGTAACTGACCCTAGGCACAGTGAATCCTGAGCATGGGATGTGATTAATGTGTCATTAGCCCATCGCTCCAAAATCAAGACCAAGTCCATTCCTCTGATCAGTGACATTGCATTGTTTCATCCAATGATGGACAACCATAAGAGCACCATGACAGCAAGGCATATGATCACTTGGCATTTTTTCCAAGGGAGGAGTGATTTGGAATTCTCTGTGGCACATTTTTCTTGATCCTTCGGTAGCGATAGAATGGAAAAAGATAAGGAAAAAGAAGCATGGAGAAAAAAAAATGAAACGTCGATAAAATGGATGTCAAAGATGGGAATGAACAAAACAAATGTTGATTGTGGAAATGTTTAAGGGAAAGAAGTTAACTAATGCACCAAATAATAATGCCAATGGGTCCTCCCCAAAGTAGGCTCATGCCCTTTATGCCCTAACAAACCCACATTCAAAGAGTCCATAGGCTCTGAAAATGTCATTTGGGAGCAAGAGTTAAAGACTTAACCCCAAGAATTCACCAAAGAAAAAACAATGCATCAACCAAAATATAGACTACTGATACAACCGGCAATGAGGTGGAAAATGGAGAAAGAATGATGGGGAGAAGAGAATGGCATGGAGTCCCAAGAACAAGGTGGTGTATAGCCCCTTGTATATTTATGGTTAATGTGATTGAGTAAATCTTATTCCAAATCCAACCTCAAACAATTCACATCCAATGACTTCGCATTAATACACTTGGCCAATCCATCCACTTGAAGTAACAAGAATGCTTTCACCAAAGAGTCACCAGCATTCTGAGGAAACAAGAAAGGAAAAAGTAGGAAGCTAGAAAGGGCCTTAGTTAGAGGGAACATGCTTGTTTAGTTCCAAAACTAGAGCTTGTGGCCTAGATGATTATTTTTTCTAAGGGATGTGCTTTGAATTCTCACTGTTTTCTGTTGTTTTTTTTTTTTAGCTTATGTGAGAACCACACCATGTAAAGACTTATTTTTATTGGCTTAGCCTCCCAATAATGGAGCAATGTTGGAATGGTAAGGAAAACTTAAGAAGAAAACATCCAAGCACCCAAGAGAATAGCTAGCACAAATGCAGTAAATCTCTTTAAAGTCATACCCTTTTTAGTCCTTAAGTCCTTCCTTAGTTTGAGAAATGCACAGTCACCAATTTGTTAATAGTTTTATTATTAAAGAAAGGGATTGTACAATTCCAAGCCAAGAGAGACCACAGAGATTCATGGGTGCATGGATGATGTGGACTCATTGCCTATTATATCAAAACAACCATACCTTAGTATCAAAATTATAACTCAAAGGTAAAAACCAAACATTAGCAATCAATAGAATATAGTTCATACCACTAGGAGCACTTATTAGGTGATGAATCTAGCAAAATAAAAACAACAAACAAAGACAAAAACAAAAATAAACAAAACAAATAGTCACAAAAAGAAGTGAAAAAGTATAAATGATGTTGCAAAAAAAATAAGAAAAGTTAAAGAAATTTGTAAAACAAAAATGTGTAAAACAAAAAATTAAAAAGGAACTGAGGGCCTTAAATGGTTAGCAAAGGTGGCCATCTCCCCCATGAATGGGTTGGAAGGAGGAGATTCAAAATAGTGAGCAGGGTCATCCCTTCTCAGAGGTATTGTGTGCACTGACCATTCTAAATTCATGGAAAGGTTTGGTCTATTGCACATTGACTAACAATCTCTTATCAGGCCTCTTGTTTGAATTTTTCAGGAATTTCCAACTTCCCCCAGTTGATGTTTTCCAAGTTAAGGCTTGGAAGTTGGTAGCGGACTTGCTCTAGTGCATCTATACTTTTGATGTAAGCGTAAGTTATTCCCTCAATTAGTTCCATGCACATTAGTGAATTGTTCTCTTGATCAGCTATCCACCACTAGGTGTCTTTTTGTCGTGTGGCTGCTGCATACAGGCACTTTTGTATATTAATATCTTGTGCACACTGGTTGCATGTAGGCAATGCTAAACTTTGCAAAACCCATGATCTCTACATGCAATTGCACCTTGTATCATTATATGTGATGCATGGAACCTTCTTCTTCTCGATCTTTCCAAAAGTGTTCTCCTTAGATATTTCCAAGGAAAGATCACGAATTCCTAGACGTACATCTATAGTACTTAGCCATGCCCTCACCATTATTATTGGGAAGTCCCCTTTACCATTATTCACTTGTATCACTAGGAGATCAGTTGGGTGCGACCACCCACACACAGTGGGAACAATGTCCTCCACCAGTCCCAAGGGAACAGTGATGGACTGGTTGACCAACTCTAGGAAAATATTACTCTTCTTTAATGGAGGTAGGTTCTAGGCTTTGTACATTTCTTGTGATATTAAGTTGACTCCAGGACTTGAGTCTAGAAGAGCTTTGCATGGCTCATTCCCAGCGATTTGGAGATAGATTAGAGGGCTTCCAGGATCAAATAATTTCTTGGGAACGTGGCCAACCTTGATCCAGTCAGTTATGGCATGTGTTAACATAACCGTATGCATTGAGCTTGGTGTTTGATTTGAAGGGAGCTCTAAAGATTTATTTGATGGGGAGGCATTCATAAGTTCAACCACTTGTGGTTGTAAGGGCTTGGTTGGACTGTTGGTTCTGAAGAAAGGTCTTTTCTTCATACAGTTGTCAGAACCAACCGCAGGTTGAGGATTCATAGCCCTTGGGGCATTGTGTTGCTATGATTGAGTAGGGAGTTCCCCTTACATTACTAGAGCAGGTGGTAATGGAGCTATTGGTGTGAGAGCTGTGGATGGATTTGAAGGATGGTATGTTTGTGGGTTATCTTCCCTAGGAGAAGGAGTTCTATAATACTCATGGGCTTGGTAGTGATGTTGTGGTGTAATGTGACTAATAGAGTCATGTGGAGAGATTGGATACTACACGTAGTAGCCATATGGGTCAGGTTACCAATAGGGGTATTGTTTCCTTGGTGGTAGCATCCCCCATGATTATGGGTATTGCCACCATTGATGTTTACACTTGGATAATATGTTGAAGGTTGGTGGAACTGCCTTGGGTTACCTTAGGGATAAGGTAACTGTCTAGGTGTTTTCCATTTATTTAGTCATGGGTTCAGTGCATACACCCCAGACTCTTGTAGACATGAGATCACTAGGTAACATCCCTTAGGATGGTCGTATTGGCATATCTCACAACCACCATCATTTTTTGTGTTTCAATCCATAACCTCTTCTGTGATAGCCATTTTACCCTTACCCTTGTTATGTGCATTTTCCACTTCTCTCTTTTTCCTTTTGTCATGATCACTATCTCGCTCCCTAGACTCCTCTACAATTTTAAGAATAGTTTCAAACCTACTATCTAGAGAGTCCCACATTTGATCTACCTTTGTCAATACTTCTGTTATTAACTTTTGAAGAGGCAAAGTTTTCCTATTCACCATCTCTTTGAGTGGTGACTCTTCTTCCTCCTCACAAAATCTCACTCCCCTTTTTCAGAGGGAAGGATCTCGGTTGTATTCTTCTGTACTTTCTCTCTTTCGTAGCTCACCTTCTTCTTTGGCTACTAGCTCTAGCAATCTATGAATTTGATGAGACCTAAGCTTTGATAACCTTCCTTGGGCATACGTCCCAAGGGTTCTTCTTGTTTCATGCCTAAGTCTATCCATGAGATGGCGTAGTTGATCCCGCTACAAATAACCATGGCTAGGGAAATGATGTAACAGTGCGTAATAGCAGCCCATGGCAACATCCAAGGGTTCATGATTTCCTTGCTTCCATCCTTGGATTTGCTTCCGTAGGTTAGACACTCAGGAGTACATTTGGTACCTATCATTGAACAGTTCTAACATTGTACTCCACCTCCAAATGGATTCAAGTTCTAAGGACCAGTATTAGCTTTCAGCTTCTTTCACTAGTGTCCTTGGGAACAACTTTAGTTTTTGCCATTCATTTTCTATGTTTTTCAAGGCACATGCATCATGGAATTCTTGTAAATGATTTTGAGGATCAATGTTGTATCCCCCTTCAAATCGTGGGATGTTGTTCATGTCTAACCTTCTAATCCTACTATTCTTTTGGTGCCTTGTTGGAACTCTTATGGCCTCCGTTATACCTAGCATGCTTCTAGTTGCGAGTAGGGGTTTTTCGTGATCATCTCATTCATAGCATCTATGGTGTCTATGCAGTTTCCTACTCTTCCTTCTTCTATGCCTTGATTCCTTAGAGTGTCCTCGTCCTCGTTCTCGACTGTCACGTTAATGTTTTCCACTTTGTTTTCCCTTATCCTCACGATTGGTTTCCCTATGACTATGTCCAGACACTAAACGAGAGGATGAAGATGACTATGAAGGTGAAGAAGAAGGAGAACCATTGTCATGATGGTGTTTTCTACCTTCTCTTCGGTGGTCTCGGCCTCGATCATGATCATGATCAGAATGTTTGCTCTTATTGTGTGTTCGTGTTCCCTCATTGAACACTTTGTGTTTGTGGGTATCAGAACCATGGTTGTGAATAGTAGAGTGGAGGTTTTGATACACTACCTCTTGACCAATGTCAGGAGGAGGAACATCATTTTGTGGGTAACCTGTTGAAGCAAGTTCATCATTCTCAATTTCGATCAAAAACTACAGAGCATCATGGGGCCATTTACCCTTCAAGGATGTATGGTATCTCTCCTATCACAAGTTCCTTTGACGTTGCACTTTTGTGGGATGATAGTCCCTTGTGTCATGATCACATGCAATGTATTCTACGGATAAAAGCGGCATGCCTATTCGTGTGAGAGCATGAAGGAGCATGTTGGGGACTAATCAGTCTGGAGGCAACATTATGTTACCCTCCAAGTCTCTCCAACACAATTGTTCATCTTGGTGGAGAATAAAGGTGAAATTAGGTACATACTAATTAGGATGAGTATATACCACACAAAACTATTGAGGAATTGGTGGATCTTGGTTACATGTATTATGCCGCCGACTGCCTTTTGTGTTAGTGCTAGGCGGTGAAGTGCTCTTATGCGAAGAAGAAGACATCTTGTCTTATTCAGTGTGCGATGTACTATTGTCTTGTCTTTTCTTGATTAACCCTAAGGGTTCATTCTAATGTTCTAAAGATATGAATGATTTCCTATGTTCTATGCAGTGCACAAAAAACTAAGTCCCCAGCAACGATGCCAATGATGAGTGGTGAGGTATCCCTACACTCAACCATATGAATATGAGCATTTCACACATGATCCGGTCAAACTCAAAGGACTAAGTGCTTACGCGCCTTAATGGAACACTTAGGGTTAATCAATCGTTATCTTCCCAAACTTACTTGTATTGTCATAGTTGTATGGTTAAGTAAGCTTGAGGTATATGATTTTTATAGCTTTTATATTTTTTTATGTCTTCTACTAATAAAGGAGAAGGAGAGAGAACTAAGTGGCTAACTTACATTAACTATTCGTTAACTAGTTTCTAAATGTTCCTAACACCAGTATCTGTTCCCACTTCCCATACACATCCTGAACCAGTGCAACGCTGCTAGGATTACCAAACACTAATCGTTACTGGGTTACGAAGTGCTACACGTATGCTTGAAGTGGTCATACTAAGTGTATTTAACTAAGGGGGTTGAAAGTTGAGAGAGATATTAATTAGGTAGGAAAGCATTAAACAATAATTAATTACTAATTAGCTTAATCTGTATGCTACAAGGTTTATCATAAAGTTCATCTTTATTACCGTACACAAAATTGTGCTTAGATACAAATTGCTCAAATAAAGATCCATTCACTCTATAACTCCTACTGCGGGCACATAGAAATAATTCTAACTCTGGAATAACAAAACTGCAAGAATCTAGCTAAGGGTCTAAGTCTAACTACCTTAGAACCAAGGGCACCACCTCTTATTTATAGAAGATGAGGCAGGACACGATATCGCGTATGCAATATCATGAGGCAGATGTGATATCGTGTATGCAATATCACATATGCGATATCATGACTCATCAATACTTTTTTTTGGCAACGTGTCATAGGAAAGAGCTTAAGTCTTTATCATCCATTATCAATGTTCTTCAATGCACAAGCATCATAGAAGGCTTGTAAATGATGTTGTGGATCTAAATCATAGTCTCCTAAAAACTTGGAAAAGTTATTTAAATCAAGCCTAGGTGTGGAATATTTGAACAACCTCTTGTATATGCATTAGACTCTTAGTCGCCAACAAGGATTCATCATCACTAGGTAGGTTATAGATTTATGAGTTAGGACGATGTCATCCTTGTTCATGTTGGCATTCCTGGCTTTGCCTGTGGGCTTGATTTTTATTTCTATGCCAACCCCTTGAAAGACAATTCCATGTCATGACTTGACATTGAAGGAGTAGAAGAATAGAAAGAACTGGAAGACTCATCATGACTTTTGTAAGTCTCCCGATCATCCCTAGATAAATTCTTGTTAACTATTGAAAAGGTCCTAGGCCTTACAGGCCCCCTCGTTCTATGGGATGTCCCATCTTCACTAGAGGTGCTAGAGTTGGATGACAAGAGTCCTTGAGTACCGTCAAGGTGTTCATGAACATAAGAGACCCTTGCATAAGATTGAGTACTCCAAACTTTGTCTTCATCATCATATATTTCATTGGTTCTCCAATGAATTGCCTTACTAGTTGTTGTGTTATCATAGTCTTGTGAGAGAGACATTGCTGTGAATTGTGTGTGATTTATTTGCAATTACTTTCTTTCTTAAAGATATATTATTAAGGCTTCGTTATAGCGATCTTGGACGATGTAACTAATCTAAGTAACTAGCACTGTCCCCGACAACGATGCCAATTATGAGCGGTTAGGTACCCCTACACTCAACCATACAAATACGAGCATGTATGCACAATCTGGTCGAACTTTGTAGATGTACTAGTTGTAGTATCTAGATAGTTACACATTGATCACAATTCATTATCTTCCCACCTAGACTAGTATTTGCTTTGTCACGTATGCTTGAGTCAAGAGTGAGGTGAATGATGGGATCTTAACTAATGCTACTCCTAGAGATGATGGAAAATAATCTTAACCTAAGATAATAGGCAATAAAAAGTGAAATCTAAACTAGCCTAAGTGTGATGAGCATCCATCCTTAATCATTCATGTGCATCTTAGACCTCATGTACTACTTCTGGGATTACCAAGCACATATTACTTGAGCACTCCTAGATACACTACTGGGTTACCAAGTAGTCACACTTAAATGTTCGTCATTAAGTCGTACTCATTCTGCATTTAACAAAAAGAATAGTAAATGATGATAAAG
>MNCI01032872.1:42938-68005 GCA_015680685.1 Gnetum montanum | reverse complement strand
TTCCTGTGCATCCAAATGTTGTATTTATAGACCTACACAGGAATCATGATATCGTGTATTTGATATCGTTATCCAAGCTGCGATATCGCATACTTGATATCAAGGACCTAATATCGGGGCCTAGTAAACCATGATTCATCAAAGCTAAACTTAGCTAAACTAAGCTAGATTAAGTAGTCATTAATTAAGCACATAAGTACAACCACTTTGAGCATGTGCATGATGCTTAGTAATCCCCATAATGCTTAACATTTAGTAACCCGGTAGCATTATATGTGTTCAAGATGTGTATGACAAGTGGAATTGGATGCTTATGTTATGATTAGTTAGGTGTAGTTAGTTAAATCAAATTAGTAGTTGAATTACTTGATTCCTTCCATCCTTTATTTGAAGTATCCAAAACATAAAACATAAAAAATAATAAAAATAATATGCCTCAATTACACTCAATCATACCTTTGCATATCACAAGTATAACTGGGAAGACAATGAATGCCTATTAGGGCAAGTTCACTTCCTAGAGGCTAGTGTACTAGAAGACATAGAGTCCATGGAATTATATCAGATCACACATGAATGCTTAGTGATTTGTATGGTTTAGCATAGGGGTACTCACCACTCATCATTGGCATTTTTTCCAAGGATTCTTTTTGTTTGAAATGTGTGCTATCTAGGTATAATGAAAATCATTAACATCATTGGACCAAACCTAAGGTTAAAAATCACTCTAAAATAAATATAATAATTTAAATACACTAATAACTTATTTTAATTATAGAATATATTATTCTTACAAGCATGATGATACTAAACCACCAATGCCTCAAAAATGCAAGGTTGTATATACTCATCCAAATGAATATGTTCCTCACTTAACCTTCATCCTACACCAAGATGAACAACTATGATGGTAAGATATGGAGGGCAACATTGTAATGCCTCATAATTGATTTGTGCCTAAGATGCTACTCCAAACTCTTTGGAGGTTGAGCATCTAGGATCTTTAAGAAGAATACATTGTGCATGATTATGACTACTAGGACTACCGTCCCATTGAAACATAATGCAAGAGAGATCAACACCAGGAGAAGCACCATGAGAATATGAAGGAAAAACGGTGTGCCAATTTCTTTTTCCTACTCAATCAAAAAGAAAATGAGGATCCTCCCTTTTGGGGTTCTCAACATGAAAATTCTTCACCCCTTGATATTGGTGATGGGGGCTTGAACCTGAAGCCATGGTCCACTATCAACAATATGGGTTCATGCAAAAGTGGGAGTCGAAGCAAGGGCTCAGGTAAGCATCAGGATGACAAGAAAGATGATGAACATGGCTATGACAAGTGTAGAGGAGGTGGTAGACACCATGGTGATTACAATCCTCCTCCATCTTCACCCTTTTCATCTACATGTTCTTATTTCTCTTCTAGTTTTGATAGATGCCACAAAAAGGACAACTATGATGAAGGTGAATCATAGGATAATAATGATCACCAAGCCTGCCATGAATGAAGGGGTAGTGAAGGAAATCATAGGTACCATCAAAATAATGATGATGATGAGCCTTTACTAGTAACTTGAAGTATGCTAAATATTGCAGAGGTAGTGAAACTTTTAACTAGGCATGTGAAAGATAGTCGAATCAAGTGACTTGACATGAACAATATCCCTAGATTTGAAGGGGGAATATAACTTTGATCTACAAAACCATTTTCAAGCCTTTCACAATGCATGTGCCTTATAGAATATTGAAAATTATTAGTAGAAATTAAAGATATTTCCAATGACACTCATCAAGGAAGTAGAAAGTTGGTATTAGTTCTTGGAGCCGAAATCCATCCATAAGTGGAGTACAATGCTAGAGCTATTTAATGATAAATATCAAATGTACTCCCTAGTGTTTAATCTAAGAAGGTAAATCTAATGATGGAAGTGAGAAACAAATGAACCCTTTGACATCACCATGGGTAGATACTATTCTCTCATACACTGATACCCTAGCCATGGCTATTCATAGTGGGAACAACTTTACCACATCATAATTAGAAACAAGAAGAACTCTTGGGGTTTATGCCTAAGGAAAAATATCAAAACTTAGAGGTCATCAACTCTAAAGGTTGATAGAGCAAGTAGCAAAAAAAGAAGAAGAGGTGAGGAAATAGGAAAGCGCTAAGGAATATAATAGTAATCCTTCCACTAGAAAAAGGGAGGTTCAATTTCATGACAATGAGGAGGAATCATCATTTGATGAGTTAATGAATAGAAAGACCTTGCTGATCCAAAAATCTATATCTAAAATTTTGGCCAAGGTCGGTGAAATGTGGGATTCATTGGATTAAAAATTTCAAACTACTCTAAAGATCGTAGATGAATCAAGAGAGTAGAGTCGTGACTATAACTACAAGAGGAAAAAAGAAGTTGAACGTGCCTACTAAAGGAGTAAGGGCAAAGCTACTACAATAGAAGAAGTTAAGGAGATAGAATTAGATTATGGTGGTGGATGTGACATCTACCAATACAAACATCATAAGGGATGTTGCCCTATCATGTCACACTTTTAGGAGTCTGGTATGTATGCACTGAATCCTAGATTAGTAAGAAGGAAAGCACCTAGAAGATTGCCTTATCCTCAAGACAAACCAAGATAGTTCCACTACCACCAACAAGCTTATTATCCAAGTGGAGCTCCACCATAGCCATATGAGTAGTACTAGTACTGGCAACACCCATAGTTATGGAAGATGCCACCATCAAGAAATTAGCACCCTTATAGGCAGCCAAATCCATATGGATACTATGTTTAACAACTGATGTCTTCACTAGACTCTTCTAGTCACACTTCATTTTAGCATTACTACTACTCTTTAGAGTATCACAGAACTCATTCTCCATGTACTAGAGAGAAAACCTCATATTCCTATCATACTTCTCATCCTTTAGCACATGCTCCTTCACCTTCCACCCAATTACCTCCTACTCCATCTATGCAAGGCAAAATTGCATCATAGTTGCAACAACATAATGCTACTAGAGCTATTAACTTATAGCCAGCTTTCCAGCCAAGTGGTTCAAAACCCAGATCCTAAAAATGACCATTCTTCCAATCAAATAGTCCTTCAAATTCCTCATAGAGTAATGCAGCTAACTCCTTTGTCTCTCCATCATCCTTTGCATCAAATCCTTTCAAGAGCCATTCAAACCAAATGCCTCCAAAGATTTGCACTGATATGTTAACCCATGCTATATCTGATTGGATCAAGGTTGGCATCCTTCCTAGGAAAAGATTTCACCCTGAAAGTCCTTTCATCTACTTGTAGATCACTACACATGAGCCATGCAAGGCTCTTATTGATTCAAGTTCTAGCATCAATCTAATTTCCCATGACATGTACAAAGCATGGAACCTAGTGCTTCTCAAGAAGAGTAATATCTGTCTAGAATTGCTAGACTAGTCAATCACTATTCCTTTGGGACTTGTGGAGGACATTGTGACCACTATTTTTAGGTGGTCATATCTTGTCAATTTTCTAGTGATCAAGGTCAACAATTGCAAGGGAGAATTTCCAATCATTATGGAAAGGTCATGGTTGAGCATTGTTGATGCACAAATAGGCATTAGAAATCTTCCCTTGGAAATTTCCAAGGAGAATGAATTTGGAAAGATCAAGAAGAAGAGAGTTCCATGCATCATGTACAATAATACCAACTACAATAGTGTGCAGAAACTCTGGTCTATCAAGATCACATCCATCAAAGCATGTTGATAGTGTGTAAATGAATCTAAAGTTCAAGGTTCCTATATGCAGATGCCACAAAACAAGAGGGCATCCAATGGCTAACAACTGATCTTGGAAGCAACACATTTTTCATGGAACCTACTGAGAGTTTGACATGTGCCTATATTGAAAGCATGAATAAACTAGAGCAAGTTCATCACCAACTCTCTAATAATGCAAATTATGATACTAATTTGGGAGAGTTGGAAATTCCTCAAAATTTTAAACAAGATCCCTTAGAGTTGAAACTCTACCTATTGGCATAGAGTATGCATTTTTGACAAATGGCAAGCTAATAATCATCAATGCTAATCTTGCTCCTACAAAAAAATAGATGCTATTAAAGGTGGTTAACAAATGACCAAAAGCCTTTTCTTGGTCATATCCTAAATTTACAAGGATTAATTCAAGGATATGCGAGCATCGTATCTACATTGATCTAGCCATGAAGCCAAAGAGGTAGCTATAGTGACAATTCAACTCCCAATTGAAGTAGATCATCAAAGAGAAAATCAAACAACTCCTCAAGACAAGATTTATCTATTCCATTGTGGATAGTGAGTGGGTTAGTCCACTTGTGATTGTGTCAAAGAAATGTGGTAAGTGGTGGATCTGCATTAACTTCTAGCTATTGAATATGGCAACATTTAAATAGCACTTTCCATTGCCATTTGTGAATCAAGTGTTATACACTATATCTAGGCATTGCTAGTATAGTTTTATGCATGGTTATAGTGGCCATAACCAAATCCAAATTGTGCCAAAGAATCACACCAAAACAACATTCATGAGTCCCTGGGAAAATTTTTCACATCGAAAGATGCCTTTTGATTTGTGCAATGCTTTTACAACATTCCAACAATTGGTCATGAGCATTTTTCAACAACAAATTAGTTGCAAGGTGGAAGTCTTCATGGATGACTTCTCCATCTATGGTGCTACATTTGACCAAGCCTTGAACTACCTTGAGCAAGTGCTTAAAAGGTATGTGGAGATGAATCTTTGCCTCAATTGGAAGAAGAACCATCTGATGGTCTAAGAGGACATTGTAGTGGAACATAGAATTTCTTAGGTAAGGATTTAGGTGGACCCTGAAAAGATAAGAATCATCTAAGAAATAACTCATCAATCAAAAACTATTAAAGATGTTTGGTCATTCCTTAGACAAACTAGCTACTACCAATGATTCATAGAGAATTTCTCTAAGATCACAAACCCATTGGTAGAGCTAACAAAGAATGATGCTCCATTGATCTAGACCAAGGAATGTGAAAAAGAATTTTAGAACCTCAAGTAGGAGCTTGTAGAGACTTTAATTCTACAAGCACCTGATTAGTCTAAACCATTTTATATCATGATAGATGCGTCAAATTATACCTTGGGAGCCATGCTCACATAGTTAGACATCAAAAAATGTCCATATTACATCCACTATACAAGTCAAAGCATTATGGGTGCATAGCTAAATTACACCACAATGGAAAAAGAACTAATGGCAGTGGTGTATGCTCTAGAAAAGTTTAGGCACTATGTGCTTGGATACAAAGTGTTTGTGCACATTGATCACAATGCCATTCACTTCCTCATGAACAAGCCAACAGTGAGCCCCCATGTCATACAATGGTTAGTGATCTTGTAGGAATTCAATCTTATGATGGTACATCAAAAGTGGACTAAGAATGTGATCATTAATCACTTGTCTTGGTTATGATGGGATAATATGAATTTTTTGATGAACTCCTCTTTATAAGTGCAATAAATGAACAAGTAATTGCAAAACCAAAATGGTATGATGGCATCCTCACTTATCTTCTCACGCAAGAGATGCCACAAGATTTGGACTACAAGAAGAAATAACAATTTCTTCATCAAGTCAAACACTTCATGAAAATCAACAGATACCTTTATAAGATGTGCACCAATGGCCTGGTTTATTGGTGCATGCCTAATGCTAATCAACCACACTTTTTCTAAGATGCTCATGATGATCCTTGTGGGGCCCACTATGCTAAGAGACACACAATCATTAAGATCTTGATGGTAGGGTATTATTGGCTAATCATTTTTAGGGATGCCCAACAATTTGTCCAATTTTATGAATGTTGTCAATGAGATGGTGGGATGACCACACAAATGGAGGAACCTCAATAGTGAATCCAACCATTGGAACCCTTCAACATCTAGGATATTGACTTCATGGGTCCCATCACACCATGTCAAATGAAAAGGCATATATAATTATTGTCATTGATTACTACACAAAATGGGTAGAAACAATAGCTACCATTGACTATACATCATCCACTGTTGCATAGTTTGTATAGCAAAAATTTGTAAATAGGTTTGGGGTGCCATGTGCACTAATTTCTAACAAAAAAACCCATTTTATAGGTGCTACTTTTTGCAAGCTTATGCAATGCTTGGGGGTTGAACATAAATTAACAATATCCTACCATGCCCAAGCCAATGGTCAAGTAGAAGTTACCAATAGGGAGATCATGAAGATCCTAATAAGAATTATTAGCAAATATAGGAGACACTGGAGAAAAAAGTAAACGATGCCCTCTAAGCATATTGCTCAACATGGAAATTTCCTATAGGCTACTCTCCCTATGAGCTAGTGTATAGAAAATTACCAACTCTACCTATCCAATCCAAGCTTCATATACTTTCAATAGCCTATGACTTGGACTTTGACCTTAGCTTAGCACAAAAGAAAGATTAATCAACTTGAATGTGCTAGATGAAAATTGATTAGTAGCCCTATCCTTGAATTAAGTGCACAAGGCATTCAACAAACAACGACATGACCTAAGAATTAGAAGGATCAAACTTCAACCTAGAGATACAGTTTTCTACCGGAACCCCACACATGTATCTCAATGAACTAAGTTTCATACATTGTGGAAAGGGCCTTTCATCATTTATGAAACCTTTCCTTCTAGGTCCATGTTCATATATAAACCAAAAAGTCCAAACAAGAAACAGTTGGTCAACATTCAATAAGTAAAGCCTTTCGACTAGTCCAAGTGAGCTAGTACAACAAATTTCTTAACGAATGGACAACCTCGCTCAATTTTTTGAATCTCCTCCTTCCAACTCAGTCATGGGGGTGATGGCCATACATGCTAATCATATACATGGCTACTTAGTTTTTCTATTTTCTTTTGTTTTACACATTTTTATTTTTTGCAAATTATTTATTTTACACCTTTTTTATTTTAAAATTTTTTCCTATTTTACATCATTTTATGTTTTACACCATCATTAGTATATTTAAATTTTTCTTGAATATTTAACACTTTCTTATATATTTACTATATTTTAGTGTGATTTTCTAATTTTGATTAATAATCATGCTTTGTTCCAATAGGACATAGTGGTGCTATAGCTATTGCTAATGGTGGTTTGCGCTTAATGTTTTTTTTTGCTAATGTCTATTTTCTATATTTAAATTTTTGTACCAATGACTAAGACATGGGTTCTTTTTCAAGGAACAAGTAGTGAAGTTCACGACATCCACCCATCCACAAAAATCTATGATTTTTCTCATTTTGGAAATATGATGTTCCTTTCATTAAATAAACCTTTAATAAATTTGTGACCTTGGTGGTTTCTAGAATAATGAAGCATTCAAAAGGTTTACATAGGATGTGACTTCAAGGGGACTCAATACTCTTCGTACTCTTCTACTTACTTGGGTGCATGAGTGTTTTCATGAAGAATGTCAACCATAAATAGGAAGTTAAATAAATCTTTGCATGGTGTGATTTCCATCCAAAAAGAGAGAGAGAAAGAGAGAAGAAGAAGTAAAAATAAAGAAAATAAAAATATAATATATTAAAAAATGATGAAAATTCAAAGCACATCCCTTAGATAATTAAATGAGCTACAAGCACTAGTTATGGGACTAGAAAGCCATGTCATCCATGCCTAAAGATCCCCTCTAACTAAGGCCCTCTCTCACTTCCTACTTCTCTTTAAGAAATAATGGTTGTTCTATGGGAGCACTCTTGTGTCTCAAGGGGGTGGATCAATCTTGGAGTGGTAATGCAAAGTCACTGAAAGTGGTTGGTTTTAGTATAAACTAAGGATGGATCTTCTCAAGTTATTTAAACACAAATTCAAAAGAGACTTCTTATGACTTTAATTCGAAACTCCATTCCACCTTCTCCATCATCCATCCATGTTGTCCATAACTCACCTCACTGTTGGTGTCCATGTTCTTCTTCGGTGTCTTTGTTTGATGTACTTGAGTTCTTTCATAAAATCTTCAACATTTTGGTTTTTGAATTTCATAAACCATTAATCACCTATGGATCCCATGGACTCCTTAGGTTGAGGTTATGCAAGGATAAACAAGACACGTGCCTTCTATGGGGGGGACCCACTTGCATATCTCTTAGTTGGGTTTGTTAAGCACCTTATCCTTAGGCATTAATATAATCAAAATATTTTGTGCACCCATCTTCTACATCCAACCGTGCGCTCCTTTAAGTATTTTCTTCAATTCACACATTCTCCATCAAATTTTTGAATTCTTAGGCTTCCAAAGACCCCTCTTCAATGATTTCATCATATTGTTGCCTTTTCTAGGACTTCATTGATCCCAAATTCATTCAAAAATTTCATGTATTTTATTTAGTATTCAAATTTGAAAATTTCATTTATGGACCCCATAAACAGGGCCCAGTCAATGGAGCCCATATGCATATGCAATCTTGTATATGCAACCCAGTCGATGCATCACAAAAATCCTATGCATGACCCCCTTTGAAATTTTCACATTTTCTCCCAAACACCCAAGGAGTTTTTGTAGTTTTCAAAGCCTAGAACCTTCAAGAGCCCATAACTTCCTAATTCTTTATTTGAATAATCCCATTCTTTTACCCTATAGCTCCCAAAGGTAAGCTCTTAGTCATGGGGGTTACAAACGTGTTGTTTTTGACAAAAAGCTTTTTGACAATTTTTTCTAACTCCAACAAAGGTTTAACTAAGAAATCAACATTAAAACATCAAATTACAAGAGTTAAATCCTTCCAATGAGATTTGGTGATACTTATAATTAAAAAATATATTAATTAATAAAATAATTAATATTCCATGATCCAATAATAGCCAAGTGTAACTAATTAACGAGATAATGCATCTGAATATTTTAAGTTACATATTATATCTACTAATCCATGAATGTGTTGTGATCACAAATGACACCAAAAGGCAAAACACACATAGGAAGGAAGACCATTTCAACCAAAGGAAAAATGACCAACAATAGAAAGGGACTAAGAGCAAGCCTAGGAAGAACCAATCACAACCCATGCTATGAGACCTCTTAGGGAGGAGGCCGAAGTGGAGTCTTTTTGTCAAATTCCAAAATAGGTGGTAGCAATAGAACATTCCCACCTAGACAAGGCACTATCTCAACAAGAAAACCTTGAGGTGACCTTGATGAAAGCCTGCATAAACCATATTAGATCAAGTGAGGTCTAGAAAATAGTGCTTCAAGAGTTGAACTTTAGCTCTTTCTTTCAGAAAGCACCTAAAGAGGTACAAGACCAACTAAAGACCTCTCCCATGTGGCCAATTATCACTTCTAGTAGGGAGTGGTATATGGAAGAGATATTCCTATTTTGGAACAACAAGTAGGCCAGCTTAACAGTCAAGATCAAGAAAATTTTAGTGTCCTACTTAGTGCAAGCCATTATAAAGGCACTTGGGTTGCTTGAAATTGGGGAAAATCTCACCAAAATTCTAATGCAAGCAGGCCCTAACATTAAAAAGAAATGGGTTCAGTGGTGCTATGGTGTCGATTACAAAGACTATAGTGCACTCACACCAGTAGAAAGAATCCATACAAGATTGTGGCCTTTCACTTAAATCCCACAATGAGGCCTAGCAAGATCACTACCTTTTCTAGCTATGTGTGTGTCACTATGAATAGAAGATTCCTAGTCAACCTTCCATAGATAATCTATGCAAAGATAGAGAAGTATTCAAGGATAATGAATGTGGAAGAAAGAAACTCCCTTTTCCATGCCTCATCAGAAAACTATGTTAAAGGTGACAAATAGCCTGCTACACTAATGATGCTATCTGACACACTTCAACCACTAATTAGGTATAGATGATGAAGGACAAAAATCTTGCAAAAACAATCCAAAAAGATGAGCAATAGCCATCACCTCAACCTACCACTTAAAAAATAGTGTTAGACATCACTGCAACATCCCAACAATTGTGCAATTATCGAGAATAGCTCTTGAGTGAGTAAGAGCAACAAGCAGGCACGAGTGATGAAGATCCATCTATGTACCAACCCATAATGAGCCACCTAAATGAGGTGGCCTAAACAATCAAATTAATTGGGGGAGGTGAATCCATTTGCTTTGCCAAACGAATGCGATTATCCATGAGGTCAATTCCTAATGCCAAAGAGGTAATAGTATCTCTCTCAAAATAGCATAAACTCTCAAAGAATTCTAGGAACACTATGACCTTCTCAGTATGCTAGGAGGAAGACGAGGGGGCAATAGTGCTGATGATCAGCATCAAGGACAAGAAAAATTAGCAAAGGTGATTATTGATAATATCACCTAGATACTTAATGCACCTGTGGTGTCTATACCAAACATCACTATACTTAAAAATGTGTAGATATCTACATGGACCATAAGTGGTAAACTAAATGCAACACAGCATGAACAACTACTAGAGTGCCTGGTAGGAACCAGGTAGTCACTTCTAAATGTCTTTGACCTTCCAAATAATATAACTACAACCTAGTTAGAGCTACTAGAGGCAAGGAGCAAGAATATTATTTTGGAAGGATAACTTGAAATAGCAAAGGATTTGAATGAACGCTTGGCGTAGAAGTTGCTCAACTAAGAGCCCACATTGCTAACCCTGCATTTCTCAATCTAGCATTAACAAGAGATGAAGCTCTTGAATAGCTTGAAATCAAGTTGAAAGGAATTGAGGGTTTGATTCTTGGCAAAGGCCACCCAGCATAAAATTTAGAAGGTCACCCAGTGTTCTACAAGAATGTTTAGTTGACTATAGAAAATCATTGCTTGCAAAACATTGATGTGCATAAATAATAATTAATTGATTTTATCCATCAATAGTAGGAGCAACTAACTAGAGCAAATATAGAATTAATGAGATTGGTAGTTAAGAATAGAATCCTCTCCATGAAGGAGTTCCATGCTCTTTGCCAAAAGACTATAATAGAAGTAGTTTCCTGGAAATTAAAGGCTCTCAAATTTGAGAGTCAAAAATCACTATAGAGTCCAGGTTAGCCTACAAAAGGAAATAAATGAGAAACACATTCAAGTGGAAAAGGAAAATGTGCACGAGATCCTCCAACAACTCTAACAATGATTTGAATTATGATAGCCCACCATTGATAGAATTGATCAATATAATAAAGCGAAAATTCACCTAAAGGAGTTGTAGATAGAGGAGATGATTGAATACATGGAGCTTGCCAACCTTTGATACACAAACCTAGTTATGTTAATGAGTTCAAGCATCATAAGGATACCAAGCAAAAGCTTATAGTGGTAAATGCTAAACTTGATATTCTCAAGGGCACATATACTGACTAGATATCCATTATCGAAATCCTAGCCAAAAGAATTAATGACCACCAGAAGCTACAAAATGTAGTTAGGGTATTTGATGTCAAATGTAAATAATTCACTACCTAGTTTGTCAACATCAAGAAGTTATTCCAATTAATGTCTTGTCCATTGAATATCCCCATTCTAGCTCACATTAGTGATGCTGCATGAACTGTGAATGATCCTTGGAGAAAGGAGGAGAAGATGAAGGCATTATTGGATGAATTTCACCTTCCACTAGAGGTAGCAGTCACAACAGGATAGCCCAAAGCTAACGAAGGTCCTTTGAAACCTACATCACCTAAGACCATTTGATCTTCTCAATCATCTTCATGCCATCAAAGGATGTGTTGTCCAGTTTGAGTAGTCATATCATGGTGTTTAAGTTTTTTTCATGAACATCATAAATTTTGTGATGATGTTGATCTATACATCCAAGCACTCAATTTTGTTGTGTTAAGTATTAGTTAATAATGCCATACCTTCCCAATTTTATAAAGAAACTTGAGGATAAATTTTTATTCAATCGTGGGGGTATGATGAGTGTCAAAGTGTTGCATCAATGAGCCCTTGCCAATGTGACCCTATCAACATGGTGTTGCCCCATCAATGGGGCCACATCAATGTAGCATTTGTTGCATTTGTGAGGTCTTGTTGACGAAGCTCCATAATAAAGTCTATAAATACGCGTTCACCCACTATGTTTATGAGATGTCTTATCATAGTTGTAGTAGAGCTATTGTAGTTTGTTCATTTGAAAGTTAGAATATTTTCTGAGTGCTTATAGTAGGAGTCAGAAAGTGTATAGATCTTTATTCGAGCACTGATGTACCTAAGCATAGTAGTGTAAATAGCAATAAAGATGAGCCTTTTAATAAACCTTGTAATACTTGGAAATAGATTACTTATTTATTCATGCATTTGAAGTTTTATGTGATTTCCTTTAATGCTTTAAGTAATTAAATAATTAATTAGGCTAAACTAAACTAAAATAAGCTAGATTAAGTAGCGATTAATTAAACACATAAGTACAACCACTGCAAGCATGTGCATGATGCTTGGTAATCCCAATAATGCTTAACATTTGGTAATCCAACAACGTTATACATGTTCAAGATGTGTAAGACAAGTGGGAACAGATGATTATGTTATGATTAGTTAGGTGTAGTTAGTTAAATTAAATTAGGAATTAAATTACTTCATTCCTTCCATCCTTTATTTTTAAGCACCTAAAACATAAAACATAAAAAATAAAAAAAAAACATATGCCTCGATTACATTTAACCATAACTTTGCATATCATAAGTGTAATTGGAAAAAATAATGAATGACTATTAGGGAAAGTTCACTTCCTAGAGGCTAGTGTACAAAAGACAAAGAGTCCATAGAACTTGATCAAATTGCACATGAACACTTAGTGATTCGTATGGTTGAGCGTAGAGGTACTCACACTCATCACCAGTAGCGTTAATTGTGTTTAGCATATGTATGACAACTAGGAACGAATTCTTATGTTAGGATTAGTTAAGTGTAACTAGTTAGATTAAATTAGCAATTTAATTATTTTATTCATTATTCTTTATTCTTAGGTGACTTAAAACATAAAATGTAAAAATGATAAAAATCATGTGCCTCGATTCCACTTCACCATACCTTTTCATTTCACAAGTGTAATTGGGAAGACAATGATTGCAATGTTAGTTTCACTTCCTAGAGACCAATGTACTTAGAAGGCTATAAGTCCACAGAATTTGATTGGATCATACATGAATGCTTATTGATTCATATAGTTTAATGCAGGATCTACTTGTTGCTCATCATTGGGGTCATCCCATATTAAGACAGAACAAGAGTTAGAAAGCAAAGAATCTAATAAAGGGTAGTTAATGAAAGATTTATCCAACAAAGTAGTGAAACTAGAAAAATCTTTGGTAAAAGTTAAAATTAAGGAACAAAAGAAAAATAGAAAATATGAGCAACAAGATACTAAGTCAGTAGAAGATGAAGATGATAGTGATCTTGCTATGTCCAACTTCCTTGATATTGAATCAGATAATGAGCTATCTAGTGTTCATTATGCAAGCAAATCTTCTGATAATGGATCTAGTGATACCTCTTCCCTATCAAGTTCTGAAGAGGATATATCGTCAAATGAAGAGCGTAATAACAATGAAGAAAATGGATATAATCTTATATCAAAAGAAAGATTAACTACTTCCAAGCCTTCGAATGTCATTTTTAATCCATCTACTAAGAGAAAGATTTTTGAACCAACTGGAAGAGAGAAAAATAAAAGTAAAGAAGATCAAGTAGAGTTAAGTACTCAAAATCAAACTTTTAATAAATGAATGAAGAAATGGGGCTTTTATGGAGACAGAGAATATAGTCTAATTGAGGATCTTAAACATGTCAAGAGCAATATTAGCATATATCAATTATTACAAATAGGAGATCAACAAAGAAAAGCTTTGGAGTTTATTAAAGGTAAAAGGAGAGTTGAAGAATCAGAGTTAAGCTATGTATCTAACATTGATAAGACAACAAAGGCTAACTATGATTACACTCCCAATAAAGAAGCTCCTCCTTTTCTTTTGAAAATAAAGTTAAAAGATAAATATCTTCATAATTGTTTAGTTGATTTTGGAGCTACCTCTACTATTATGCCATTATTTATATGCAAAAACTTGGTTTAACTCTTGAAAGATCCAATAAAAAGATTGTTCAAGTGGACAAAAGTAGAGTGAAGATTGTAGATCAACTGCCCAATGTTCTGTTAGAAATCACTTCTAAACCCCATATAAAAAGTAGAGTAACTATTCAAGTGGCAAATATCTCGAATTCACATAGTCTTTTGTTGAGTAGAAGTTGGAGTAAAAATTTCTTCAATTACATATCAACAAATTACTCACATATGTGGCTACCTTGGAAAGGGGAACCAAATCAAATTTACATACATAGTGAACCTTTGATAAATGAAAATATTACTTTGATTGGAAAAAACAAAGTTGTTGAAACAAAAGCTTTTGAGTCCAAAATTTGTACACTCCAAGAAGTTTATAACTTGGAAAAAGAGGAATCTCAAGATAAGATTAAGTGGGAGTCATGCTTTGATGGTTCCTGTAACTCCAAAGGTGCAAGAGTTGGAGTACTTTTAGCAAAAGATTATTCTCCAAAAAGTTTCAAGGTAGTTCCTCTATCTTTCCCTTGCACTAAGAACAAGATTGAATATGAAGCTGTGAGTATTGGAATTAAAATGACATTTGAAAACTAGAAGAATGTACTTTCTAGAAATAATATTGTAAAGGATAACATGAGAACTGAAGAAGTGGGAACACCGAAGAAACAGAGGAAGAGGAGAAAGCTTGGGTATGATCAAATCTAAGACAAGAGGATTCCTAAGAGGGTCACTTTGATCACTCTTTTCCCTTTTGTTGAATAACTTATGCTAATGTTTCACTTGTGTAGTTTTTGTTTTTGTTTATTAGGAATTAGGTTTTTATACCACCAAACCTTATGTTTGATGGGAATTTTCTTCCAAAAAAATTTAATGTTTTCCACTATAAAAAGTTCAATAAAAAGCTTCAATTACAGTTCAGTTTAAAATAGGACTTGCATAAATTTTTCTTAAGTATTTTAAGGAGGGCAAGAAATGTTTGTACATTTCAACCATTTGATAGAACAGTGACATACATCGCTAATAAATTTGGTTCAGAATTTTATCCTTTAAGAGGTTGTGCGAGGATGAAAAAGGTCTTGTAATTGGGTGTTTTATGGATTGTTTATGAACAATACTTTGAAGAATTAAATAATGATTTAGATGAAATACTGGTTGGTGACAAAGCAACGCCAGAAGGAAACTCTTGTTCAATATCCATGTATGGCTAAAATGGGCCAACTTCGTAGGAAAATGTGTGTTTCGAGAACAGAGGATGGGTGCTGGGGCCGGCACTATTCCATGTATGGTTAACAGTCTAGGCTTCTACCCATTCCTCGATGCCATGGTTGAGCTGGCTACTAACCCGCATGCCATAAAATTTTCAATAGATCTATTTTGGATGCACTCTCTTCTGAAATCACAAAGCCAAGCACGACCAGATTTACAACACCCAAAATTCACAGTAGCAGCAGATGTAAACAACCCCAAACCAGGCCAAGCCTGCCCATGTCTCCACCAAATTTTCTCATTCATCAATCCTAAATGCGTTCAGCGCCTCAAGAGCACAGATATACTCGGTAACGTGGATCTTACGTGATGCAGAAGAGAAAAAGTTTGGTTGCATCTGGGCAGGGAAGCAATTCAGAATGGAACCAGACATTCAGATTAAACACTGGAAAATGTGACATGGTACATATATTGACTGGGTAATTACAGAAGCTCTTGTTGAGGAAATTTATTTTGGGCGTTACGATGGTTTTAAAGTTGCAGTGATTCTAGTTGGGTGTCGGCTATGTTGTCCGTTTTTCAGTACGGCGTCATCTCGAAGATGTGAATGATTCATAAGTTGAGGATGCAGTTGATGGAAAATAATAGCTTGAATGACATGCATATGCCAGAAAGCTTTCGTGCAACAAATCCCTAGTGATGGTCACCGATGGATTCGGCATGGAGATCGGCCATGGCAATATTCACAGGGTCATCCTCACGGATGCCAACACCGTGGCAGTGAAATCCCTGCTGCATCACTGAAATAGGAAATTGTTTGAGGCAGAGGTGGTGATCATGGCCGCGCTTAATCCCACCAACCTCGTCCGCTTCAGCGGCAGTTGTAGGAGCGGTTGCAGGAAAGCAAACAGGCTCGATGCGTGTTTTCATCCAGACAAGATTCACGGGCTTATGTGCAGCTTCTCACATTTGTTCATCAATTTTGCGGCCTGATTTGAAAGAATTTTTTCTATTTTCCAATGGTTTCAGTGTATATGCATGCGTATGCGTTCTTCAAGTTTGAACATTCAAATTGATTTGTCGTGGAGTAGTCTGAGACGAGGTCGTTGATAAGTTTTTGCCAACTGGTTAGCAATGAGGAATAGTCTGCAGAGAATGAACGGAAACATTTCACCATCAAACTACTTGCTGTGCAAGAAACCCTCAATAGAACTTTACCGAGGAATTATTCATGCAATTACTCTGCAGACGGATAAGATTTGGAACCAGATAAAGGTATGAGGCAGGAAAGAGACTTAGATTATCCAAAGCAGATCTTCTTGAAGAAATTTTTTTTGATGAGGCTGTGGTAATTCCTACTGTGAAGGGCGTTGTGAATTTGTTCAAGTCATGCAACCGCTTCCATTCAGTTCCTGAGGCAATGCAAAGAGCCATTAGCGATGTACTGGGTATCAAATGTCTTGGAAGAGCAAGCAACTCTGCAATTTGGGGAAGAGCACAAAAATGAAATTGAAGTGATCACCATGTTGTCCATATGTGAAAATCATAGCATTCCATGACATAGAATCCTTAACAATGCTCACAAAAATGGTAAGGGCTGCCTGGATATCCCCACATTTTGCTTAGTAATTTGAATATCTGCCACGCAAGGTTTAGTTTTCCCGTTTTAGCGTTGAAACTGACAAACGATGAGTCTGTGAGAATATCATTTTTGAACCCCAAATTTACGGCTAGGGCATGGAACGGTAAGCCGTTTGACAGATTTTGGAAAGTGGAGCAGGCACTGCAGAGCGTAGCCATATAGGGTTTCATGCCACCTAGCAGAGCCACTTCAGAAAGCCTAGCGTGTTCCTGACTTGACCTCATCGTTTGTAAGGCGAGATAATCACATTTGTTGTTGTGAAGACCATTTTCACGACCCGTTTCATGGGTTCTTTGAAGCACCGTTGCTGCAAAAATCAGCGAATGAATTCGATATGGAAGCCACGTAGGATTTGTGACATTCCGATGGCTTTGATTTTGATGTGAATCCATGGAATGGAAGATTATGCAAAAACAAATGTTAGAATTCCTCTTGAGATACTGAAGCGATTTCATTGTCTGCAATCAAACATCTCTAATTCACACAAATCACAGGCACCGCTACAGATGATGTAATTGGACATTGATCGATTTGAATTTTCACCAGATGCAGGGTCCCTCATCAATGGTGAAAATTTCATCAAATTGTTTTCAGTGAAGTTGGCCATGAATCTGGAAGCTGTGAAGCCTCCAAGAGGGATAGGGATTCAGCAATAATTATATTGGATGATTGATATTTTGGTCCTCCATCAAATTCATTCTTGTGAAAGTAATTATTTCAACATGATTCTTTCGTATTAACATTATTATTATTAGTATTTAAGAAAAAAATATTATTATTAGTATTTAAGAAAAAAAAGCATTGATAGGACATATGTATGAAACAAGTGTCAATTATATTTTTTTAATATATATGGTACGTATAACTAACTACCATGGTGGTTGTAACTATAGACACTTGTTAATATAGCATTTAACTTTATGGTGGTTATAACTAACCCCATAATGTTTGTAACCCACATTAATTTTTCATGATGTTTGTAACTACCGAGCAACCACTACTATAAATAGAGCTTCCAGGGTAGAAAATGGGGGGCGGGGATGATTTGGGTAAAAGATACTTGAAAGAATATTGAAAATTGGAAAAGCATGACATGTTAAAGATATCAATTTAGCTACTTTGTTTGAATTCTATGAGTTCATTTCTTCCTATTTTGTTTTAGTTACTTAGCTAATGGTTTAAATAATATTGTGCTTAGCATTTGATTTTGGGATTTCTCTAGGTTGCCTTTATAGCTCTATTTTTGTGCAATATTGAGACTTTTGTTAAGGTTTGCCAAATAAGAGCTTATGTTGTGTTAGAAAAGCATCTTGAGTAATTTAATAGTAATATTTTATACAAATTGCTTATTTGAGTTTAGGAAATCTAGATAATCTTTGATACTTTAAGATAACTAAAATAGCTTATTTATTTATAAATTTTTTTACCTTAATATTGCAATCTTGAAATTGTCAAATTTTTCTTGAAGTTCTATTGTTTGCAATTCTTGACCAATATTAACTAGCCAAACAAAAGCTTATACTTTATCATTTATAGAGCGTTTTGGTAGTTAAATAAGAGTGTCTTTTATAAAATTGCTTGTTGAGCTCAGAAGGTTTGAATAATTCATAATAGATTGATTTGGAATAGATTTATTGCAAAGTGTTTACTCATGTCAATATATTTTACTTAAATGTTTAAGATTCGCACAAATATACTCTCATTTTTTTTTCTTTTTATAAACCCATTGAATCTTGCTCTAGTTTTAGTTTTCTTGTAAAACTTTTTTTCTGGGAAAAATTAGGAGTAGATTAGCAGAATTGTGCTTAAACATTTTTGTGAAATTTTATTTGTTACAAATAATGTACTATAGTGACTATATAGACTAAGTGATTTGACAAAATAGGATCCGTCAACAACTCACAGTGTTTGAAAAAGCTACCTGAATTTCTTTTATGATAGCCAATTATAGTTTCTTACATAAACCAAAGTATTTAAACATTCAAAATAGCAAACACATACTCACTATTAGTTCGTTTCATAATCATTGAGTTTATTTGAATGTATCTAGACCTTGGTGTTACCAGAAGAACAATGAGCACCTAAACCCTATTTGAAGAATACCTTCACTTCTTGTGACTCCCAAAGTCATGAGATTAAAGGTCCAAATTGTTGGTGATCCCAAACAGTTACCAATAATTACACATGTTGCAAATAGTCTATCTATCATTAGTTATTATTGGTCAACAATGATTTAATTGGTAACATTTAAGCTATAATATATTTTTTTGTTCTCAGAGAAAGAGCATCATAACAACCAGATTCCAGGAGGAGATTTGGCAGAGTGCAAGAGGTACAAGAGGGAGCACAAACACAAGGAAGACATTATGTAGGGTCTTAGGCTAGTGCACAAAATGCTGCCAAAGAGTAAGAGTAGGAGGCATATCAGCATGCATAGGAGACATTAGCATGACAAGAGCAGCAAAAAAAGGAGGTGAAACTTAAATCAACCCCCTTGCAGAGTCCAAGGAACTTTTGCTCCTTGATGCAACTTGTTTGGCCTGAGATGCTTAACAAGTTTGTTGAACACCATCTTGATTTCATCACCACCAGAGGTCCTAATTAATATGAGGAGGAGGCTATCAATTCTATGTGGAACATCATTGAGGATCACCTTTCTCAAAGGTGGTCTTCATTGGTGACTCCACCTATAAACTTATGGACCAAATCTTGGGGCAGGTACTCAACATGATAGTTGGTCCATAGTGGAAGTATTTTGTGATCACCACCTCAGAGAGAAAAACACAGTTGTTGAGCAAGGTGCCTAAGGTAGAAACTAATGAGATAGAATGGCCCTACAAGAACTTCAGCCCACAATAGAGAGTTCTCATCAAGGTAATTCACACAAACCTCCTAGTTGTCATACATCACACTCGTATAATGTCATTCATCCTTATGGTCTTGCTAGATTTAGAAGGGGAATATTCACTAAACTATCCCCACATTATCATCAAGAGAATGGAGATCGTTAGCAGAGATGCTATTGTAGTAACTTTTGCATTAGTCGTGTCCACTTTTTTAGCCATTGGCAAATCCCAAAACCTAAGGAGGATGACAAAGTGGTTCAAGTTTTTAGTAAGGATCAACTCTCACATTTGGGGTGTGCATTCTACACCTAGCCTATTCCAAGGACACAACTTAATGATATCATCTAGCTCCCAGACCCACATGTCCTAAAAGATGATGAGAAGATTAATTGGAATCAATTCTATGGGCATAATGATGAGATGCAGGTTACACCTGTCAATCTTAGCCAACAACAACAACAATTTGGAGATGGTATAGTGCTATTTGCCTACTTAGAAGTAATGGAGGGCAGGTTGATTTTCCACATGGATGCCATGCAGTCAAAGATCAATCACCATTTCAGATGGGTGAATAGGAGCCTTAGCCACCTATCTGTGAATGTTCAATCATTGGGTAAATACTCTTCTAAACATTTTTAGTCACTGCATGGATCCTATGATTTAGTAATGATGAAGGATATTATTGACCCCATTTTTGTTAAGATGACCACTCTGGTTCATGAGTCAAAGGTAGGACCATGGGGAATAACTGGAATAGAGAAGCAACTAGTCACTGAGGTTGATGATACTATCACAAAGATAGATTTTATGCATATTGATGCTCCAAATGAAGTCTAAGATAACATTGCACAAGGATCTAGCTAGATAATTGGATTTATGTATATGTATTTATTCATAGTTGCCTCTAACATTGCTTTTTGATGATATTTATGTATTTACATGGTCTCTTACTAATAATTTTTCTTTAATTAATACCATGATCTAATGCATGATTTTTTTTTAAATGTATTTGATTAATATGGTATTTTAGCTTCTCTATCTATCAACTTGCATGCCTCTATTATTTTTATACATTAATGTTTCAAGAAACTGGAAGTATTACTTCTAATGCTAAGATTGATTCATATTAAACTATGACTTGTTGGTTAAGCTTCATGGCTTGCATCTTTTAATGTTACAAATTCAATTTCAATAGGTTGCTGAGATATACAAGAATTATGCAAAAAATATTATTAACACTAAATTGGTCCTATAAATTGATAATTTTTGCATATATGCATAAAGTGCTCTTATAACTTTAATATAGGAGTAATTTTGATTTATATACCAAGTTTTGAAATAAGGCCAGTAAATAGTTTCAAATAACAAAAATATGATTTTTATTCTATGCATTATTGACATGCGAGTAACATGCAAGTGACATGTGTAATGCACTCTAAAAAAATAGACTACAAGTGACATGCATACTGGTGCAATCCCAGGCCTTGTGGACATAACAGTGTTAGTGTCTTGTGATCATGAATTCACTCATAGTCCATATTCAAAACTATGGTGAAAATAGTGTTGGGAACATGCGTATCGCATTCTTCCTGCAGTTTTAGATTTTTTCCATGTGATGCACTACGATACACATGTACATGCAGTGCAAGTGAATAGTAGGAAGACATGCGAACCGCATGACCTCGCAATCCCATCGTCCCATTTGTCATGTGAATGGATTGAACCATAAAAAATAGTATTGGGAATGCTTTCTACCTTTATGACATACTCTAAGCAGTAGGAGTTGTTATTCATTAGTGGTAGAAATGATGATTCTTCTCTACCATTATCCATAGATGTAGACGATTACTATTTAGTGAGTGATGTTGAGTACACCACACTATCACCATGTCCACCTAGTATTTACACTACTACTATCCATTAGTGTATCAAGAAAGTGCTTCGTATTGTTGCTTATGCCTTGTCTGGTATCTGAACTATGTCAATTTGTGTTAGTATCCAACTATGAACTTGAATCTTATGATTGTATGACTTCTTATCATAACCGATTTAAAATCTATTGAGCATATGTGGTCTTAAGAAATAGATCAATTCACAAATCTTAGTTTAAAGATGGTTAAAACTATGAAATAGATCTTAGAGACTCAATAGTATGTACTAAATCATTAAATTTGGCTCTTGTTACATCTTTGATAATCTTTGTTTTCTTCAATAGCTTGCAAGTAGGAACAACCTTCACACCTAAGTGATTGGCCAAAGGCTAAGAACAATAGTTATGAATCAATATTTTCTAAAAAAAAGATTAACCTATATTCAATTTTCCATAATTACACTAGTGTAATATGCTAATTAGGTTATCAATTTCAGGGAAAGGAAGAGGACCACAAACCCAATTGTCTTGGTTGCAACACTCATGTACTTGTAATGCAATTGAACAATGCATGGATGTGTGCAAAGCATGATCTCACAGTTCTCACTCTCAAACTACAAAACCACCGCCACTTGCATATAGCTCATAGTGTAAACTTTAGCCTTCTAGTTGACCCTCTTCCAACCAATAGCATTAAACTACAAGATATTGTTCACTACTGGAAGGTCTGGAAGCCTTTTAGTTGGAACTACAAGAGGGTGCTAGTCACACTTCCTTGTAGTTTAGCTAGAATTTAGAACTAGATGATTCTTTGCCTTCCGGTAGTTACAATTTCAAAGCAATTATTTGCAATCAGAAGGTCTTAATGCCTTCTGGATGACCCTCTTCCATTTGATAGCATCAAATTACAAGCAATTGTTTTCTTTCGATAGGTCTGGGTGCCTTCCGATAAGAACAATGAGAGGGTGCTAGGTACACATTCTTGCAGTTCACTTGGACCTTACTTCTGATTGACCATTTGCCTTCTACAAGCTAGAATCTCCAAGCAATTATTTACAACCAGAAGGTCTTCATGACTTTTGAATGATCTTCAACTTTCCATATGACATTCTTCCTTCTGGTAACATCAAATTACAAACAATTGTTTCCTTCCAGATGGTCTAGATGCTTACTAATTAGGACTATGGGAGGGTGCTAGTTACAAGTCCTCATAGTTTAAGTTGAATTTACAACCAAATGCCCCTCTACCTTCTAGGAGCCTCAATTTGGGAGTAATTATTTTCTTTTAAAAGGTCTGAGTGCCTTTCAATAGTGACTATAGGAGCATGCTAGTCACGTGTGCTCATAATTTACCTAGACCTTGCTTTCAAATGACCCTCTACAATCTAGTAGCCATAATCCCTAAATAATTATTCACAACTAGAAGATCATAATGACTTCTGGATGATCTTCAGCCTTCAAGATGACCCTCTTCCTTTCAGTAGCATCAAATTACAAGCAATTGTTCCCTTTCAAATGGTCTAGGTACCTTCTAGTTGGGACTATGAGAGAGTGCTAGTCACACTCCCTTGTAGTTCAACTAGATTTGCAACTAGATGATCCTTTACCTTCTAGGAGCCATAACAACGAAGCAATTATTCCCTTTAGGAAGGCCTAAGTACTTTTTAGTAGGGACTGTGGGAGGATGCTATGTGCACATGTTTACAATTTACTTAGACCTTGCTTCTGGATGATCCTTTACCATCTAGTAGCCATAATCTCCAAGCAATTATTTGCAATTGGAAGGTCTTAACAACTTCTAGATGATCTATAGCCTTTTGAATGACCATCTCCCTTCTGGCAGCATCAAATTACAAGCAATTATTCCTTCCAAATGGTCTAGGTTCCTTCTTGTTTGAACTATAGGAGGGTGCTAGTCGCACTTGTACTGCCTGAAATCGTCGGTCCCCGGCTGGAACGGGAAACAGAGACCGCGGGATCACAGGACGAGCACAGATGACCCCACCTTCGCCTAAGGGCATGCTGGAATGCATGAAGGTAGGGTACCTTGGGTGGTCCGCACGCGGATCAGACAAGGATTTCCCCGAGCGCCGCCGAAGCGTTATACGCTGGGTTATGCGTAAACGGAGCGTAAACAGTGAAACAGGCGTAGACAGAGCGTAAGCGTAAAAGACGTAAACAGCGTAGTGCTTAAACAGCGTAAACAAATATAGGCACAGCGTAAGCGTATATAGGCGTGGACAGCGTAAACAGCATAAGTAGATGTAGGGCGTAAGCAGATGCAAACGGTGTAAACAGTGTGAGCGTACACGGACGCAGACGGAGCGTAAACATAAGCAGGCGTAAACGAAGCGTGGGCCAAATTGACGTAAAACTGTAAAAGAACTTGCAACAAGCGTAAACAGTAGATTACAGAGTTAAAATGTTGTGCACCGGTCTAACGCAGTTGTGTAGGGNCGTAAGCGTAAGGGGGTTTCTGCAGCGTAATTGCTCTGGGTCTACTCTGGTAAATTTTTGCCGACCTGGTAAATGCAGAAAACTGGGCTATTTATAGGGGTAGGGTTACCGGGAAAATCGGACTGGGAGACACGTGGCGTGTAGACCGAGCGTTACAATTTAGAAACATGGTATACGCTGGGCATATACGCTACAACAGGCCGGCGTATACGCTGGGTGTATACGCTGGGCGTGGACTCGGATAGATGCTGGCGTATATGCTGGGGCGTATACACTGATGGATGCTGGACGTCGACTTGCTTCAATTCTTGCTCATGTTGCACCTGCTGAGCGTGCGTGTGAGGCGTGTATGCTGAGCGTCGGGCGTAGACGCCGGGCGTAGATGCTAGCACAACACTTGGTTTAAAACTGGGCGTATACGCCGGCACAACACTTAGTAAAAACCAGGTGTTTCGATTCTTAAAATTGCCTTGTGTGACTTCAAATGTAGCCAAAGTCGCTTGTGGGTCATGGGGATCTGCTTCTTGTCAGACAGATGCTAAACTCAAAGATTTTTGTGGTGTTTCATTGGCCCCTCTTTGTTGACGCTTGGAGGAATCGACCCGAGAAGAGTCGACAAAGAAGCGCAAAACACCACAAGCAACTTGATAAAAGCCTTGTCCTTTGCCACATGACCAGACATTGTCGTACCGTGTTCAGTGGTGAATGGGATTGAAAGGGCGAGATTGGTAACTGGTAGGATGGAAGGGATCGTGGGGATCGGTGGCTGCCAAAGGAATCATGCTGCGAAAATGGGATGCTCGGGTGTGCGGCATGCTGGTCCTTATCGATAGCCATCTTTTGGCAGACTCGGAATTCAAGCATGTGATGTGCGTCCTTTGGCGGAACAGTGCTCTTGGTGATTTTTCAAGAGAACCGGTTGTCACTACCAAAGCCACGGGGTGATGTTTTGCATTCTTTGGAGGAACA
>MNCI01032872.1:10373-35878 GCA_015680685.1 Gnetum montanum | reverse complement strand
AACCCCTAGACGATCAAGTGGAAACTGAAGAAATGTTCAACAGCTTTCTTACAGGGGACCTTGAGCTTGGAGACCCTCCGACGCAAGAGGAGATCAGAGGGAACGGTATGTCTCTTTACCTAGTTGTGCAGCCTAATATATTCTTGGATTACCTTATTGTGAATTTTTTTTTTGACTCAGAGGAGAGTGAGACCGTCCCAGAGAAGGAGTCAGAGATTCCCCCCGAAATGCCTCCCAAGGTTAGCGCCTTGCGCACCGATGGACCTTTTACCTGGATGGAAATGCCGAGTAAAAGGGATTTCGTGGCTGGGGTGGCCGAAGAGGTTGTCGAACGGATCGAGGGGATCAATCCTGGCATAGGTATGGATGCGTCTAAAGATTTTTAGAGTTTGATGCTCAATTCTGTTTGTTTTAACGTTTGCCTTTTCCCCATGGACAGGTGCCCAACTAAGGTGGGATCCATCCGAACCTGTCAATATGGAGAGTTTGCCTACACTTTCCCCTGAAGTTGAACAAGTGCCCAGACCTGTTTATGAAGAGGTAGCAGAGGGCTTCGTTCACAATGCTAAAGCGGTATGGACGTGTAGGCGCTCCATTGAACAATTGTGGCTCCAAATTCAGGCGAAAGAGAAGGAGAACTCTGCCTTGTCAACGGAACGTGACGATCTGAAGGCCCGATATGAGTTCGCCACAGCTAAATTAAACAATGATCGCTCTTGGCGGACCTCCGAGGTCATCTATACAAGGTATTGGAACTTACTCAATCGCCATGCAGGGCTAATACGGAGACTAGGGGAGCGCAGGGCCCAAATTGATTTGCTGAACACCAAATGCCAAGATTGGAAGGCTTTCGCCTCCAAAGTACGCAAATGGGGGCAAGATGAAAAGAACCACAAGCACCAGTACAAGAAGTCGCTGAAAGAGGTGTCTATTGAGAAGCGACAGTTAGAAATGTTTGTGGAGGGTCTTGGTCTGCGCTCCGCCTTTGACACATTCGCCCAGAACACAATTGTAGAGATGGAATCTCCTAAACGGCGGATAACGACAGCCTCTGGGGAGGTGTCGGTGGGCGAATTCCCTTTGAAACGTCCCACCTGGTCAGACGTTGACAAAGGAAAGGCTCTGGCCGATATTGACTTGGGTCTCGATGGGACGGACTGGGCAAGCGTTCCTGAAGAGGAGATCCTGCGGCGACTTGAATTCGGCTTGGGGGGACCTCCTATGGTAAGCGTTTTGTCTTTTTGGATTTAATTGATTTGACTAATGTTTGGAATTTTGACATTCGCTCATTTTTTGTGTTGATTATTTCCTCTTTGGTCTTTTCAGGATGAAGGTGGGGATGAGACTGGAGAAGCTGGCCCCAGTGGAGCAGGGGCCTCTGATGCTGGTGGGCCCAAGGAGGACGATCCTCATCCCCCAGACGCTTAGCATTTTAGCATTTTTCATTTTTCGATTCAAACTTATACTGAAACTGTAACTTGAACATTATGAAATGAACAGAAATGGTTGATTGTATATAATAACATGCATATATATATATATTTTTGTTGTGGATTTTGGGTTTAACATGCCATAGAAATGTAAAATATTTTGGTTTATTTTCTATTTTAAGTGCAATACAGGAAGCGATTATAAAAGTAGAACGAAAAGCAAGTACTAGTTTATGGCCATTTCGGTCCCCATGCGTAGTTTATGGCCATCTCGGGCCCCATGCGTAATCAAGGGATGTTTTGGAGGACGCGGATAGATTTTTCGGCTAACCAATCATTGCTGATCGTGGCTAGTTTTATGTCATTGCGGACATGATAGTTTAGTGTCATTTCGGACCGGGAGTGGCATTTAATTGTTTTTTTTCCTGTTTTATTGTAGTTTAGTGTCATTTCGAACTTTTTATAGTTTAACGTCATTTCGGACTAGGAGTGATAGAATCACTTCAGGAATTTTTTGATCTTTTTTGTTTTAATGTTAGACGATTTTTCAACCGGTATGATCCGGTATTCAGCATCACCTTCGCTGATTACATTAAATGGCAATTCGACCCAACAGACTTCAGATGGAATGTTTTTTCTGTTAGTGCTTTTGGATATTTCAGTGTCCGTAGTGAGCTCTATATCAGTTTCTACTCAAGGAGGCGCAGACGTTTCTGTTTGAGGAGGTTTTTCGTCATTTTGTCTAGGCTTTTCAAGTTCGACTTTCGAGCCCTGGTCCATGTCCACATGCGATGAGATAATAGGAGCAACTGCTTCACCATGTATGACGATTTCTCCACCTTCATAAGGCAGATGAATTTCCTGATGGATAGGGGAAGAGACAGCTCTCAGTTGGGCTAACCAAGGTCTTCCCAATATTAGGTTGAACCCTGGCATCTCGTCCACTACGAGGAATTCAGCAGATGTCGGGAATTGATCTCCCGCTATAAAGTCTAAGGTTATTGAGCCTTTCACCATTACGCGTGACCCACTGAATGACTTTAAACATGTAGTCGTGGCTGGTTTAAGTAGTTCAGTGAGCCCTAGCTGCTCGATAATGTGGTACGGCACGACGTTTGTCGCAGCTCCATCGTCTACATGGACCCTATGTATTTTAAATCGGTTTATACAGATTGTTATGAACATGGGAGCTGTTGTCACCTCCTTCGTTCTTTTATCAACCTTGATGTTGTCGTCATGGAAGTTTAGAGGCTTGGGAGTAGTCCCATGGGGTGAGAACATCACCGCATGGATGGAGGGTTCGTTTGGGGGTAAATCCTCACTCACCGAGATTGATGTTAACATGCGCACTAGAGCTTCCCGATGCATTTGAGATGTTAGGACTAAGTCATACAAGCTTAGTGAAGTGTTTTTTTTGTTTTAATGCTTGCGTGACTTGTGTCAAGGCGGTTGCAAAGTTTTCACTGTTGGGGCTGTTTCTATTGGTGCTGATTGGATCCATTGGACCCAACAGTTTTATCTCCCGTCTTATTGGTTTGTCAGTTTTCGGAGCTGTCGTTTCGGTTGATTCATGCTTCTCAGATGACTTGCCTTCATTGCCTGTGCTTGGTTGATCGGTAGATGATGAAATGGGCACGGAGTTGAGGGGAGTGGGCTTAGGTGGACCCAGAGCTAACCTTTGGCACTCATTCTCCATACGTTCACGCGTAAGTCTATCTCCGGGACGTTCTTGCGTGCGGCGTGGAGGTGCCGTTGGCTTTGGCATTTCGATCTGCCCTGGGAGTTTTACCACACATGGGGTTGGACGAGGTGACTCTTGTACTATTGGCTGTGCTTGGTTAGAGGGCTGGATAGGTACCCTAACAACGTAGGGCTTGGGTTGGTGTTGTGTTTGTGACACAGAGGCTTGGTAGTCCTGGGGACCTCTGGGTATTCTGATGACAAATGGGGTTGGTTTGGGCGAAGGTTGGGCCTCCGCTGTTGCGGTTGCTGAGGGTACTCGGACCACAAAAGGAATAGGCCGGTTATGCGGAGTTTGTGCATTTAGGGGAGTGACAGGAGGGACACGCACCACATATGGCTTGTCGGGTGTCGTGGTGTTAGGTGTTGTCACTGCCGGGGGTACCTGAACGACATACGGCTGTTGTAAAGGATGAGACAGCCGGGGTGTGGGTAGACGCAGGGACAGGTGGGCGAACTACAAAAGGTTTGTTGGATGTTGGCCGCGTATATTCGGGAGATATGGTGTTAACGTAAGATGGCTCAGAATCATCGTCAAGGCAGACTGTACTGATGGTGTATGGTGCCTCTTTAGTGTTTAAAGGGTCTTTATCGACCCCCATAGCTTGATTTTGCGGTTGAATCGGGTTTGCTTCGTCGAAGGTGATTTGGCCTTCATCGATCATTCACTGCAGGTCCTGCTTCAAGGTGAAACAGTAATCTGTTCCGTGCCCGTTTCGTTGATGGTAATCGCAAAAGCGATCCATCCTGAAGCCTTTAGGTACAGGGGGCTCATCCGGCATTGCTAGGCTTGGGTTCTGAACGAGTTGACAGAACCGGTCATGTCTCTGGATGGCCACGGGAGATAACTGCTTATGCTGCATTAAACTGGCCTTTAGGAGCTGGTCAAAAAGTAGGGATGGCTTCATGGGCAGGGGTGTATATTGAGAGGGTTCTTTCCTCTCAAAGTTGCACGTGCGGTTCGCGGGATTATGTTGTGACAATGATTCTTGCGGAATCGTTGATGCTGGTTTGTTGTAATTAGCAGGGGTTTGCGGTGGCCTAGTTTGTTGTTGTGCCCCTGCTATCGATGCTATAGTCGTTTTAGCCTTTTCTTTATCCTTTTTAGCATGTTGATTTTTAAAGGCTATGTATGCCGGGTCATTGCTGTTTTGGGCTACTTCTTCTATGTTTTTAATTTGCTCGAAAGCTTTGTTGAGATTGCGGGCGTTTAGATAGTACAGCTTGGATTTAAAGAAATCGTTGACGGCTCCTTTCAAAATAGTGAGCAGGTATGTCTGGGAGATTTCCTCGTGCAGCTCGTTGAGGGCTGCGCTCCATCTCTGAATAAATTTCTGGACCGGTTCAAGCGGTGTCTGCTTGACCTGCATGAGGCTATCTAGTGTGGCCTTAGGTTTCAGGTTATATTTGAACCTGGTCACGAACTGGTGTAGTAGGTTTTCCAAGGAAAAAACAGAGTTTCTTGGGAGAGCCCTATACCAATCGAGTGCTCTCCCCGAGAGGGACATGGGAAACACGTGAAGAATTACATGGGGCCATGCTTGTAGCAGTGCGCACTCTAACCTAAACATTATTAAATGTGTGTTAGGATCTGTCTCCCCATTATACTTAGTTAGCGTTGGTAGGGAGACGCCCTTGGGCAAAGTTAGAAGCGGGACGGAAGAGCTAATGGGGTCATCGTTATAGAAGTCTACAACCTTCAATTCCTCATCAGCGGTTGTCTTGAGGCGTTTTACCTCGTCAGTTAATTCTTGCATCATTCTTTTGGCATCTGCCCAATCCTGAGCGCTTGGGAGCATGGTGGTTTGGGCTTGTGGCACGCTGTATGGGTTAGACTGTTGAACGGTGGATTGGAAGGCTGAAAGTTGCGTTGTTGGTGGTTGCGTTTGCGGGAAGTGTACAATTAATAATGAAACTGTGACTCGCATGTCTTTATAGACTCTCTCAAGAGGCTACAAGAACATGTAGATCACATGTTTTTTTGAACCTACGATGACATGATAGACTCATGATTTCACAACACTGATGCACAAGCCCATGCATCACACATTTCCCTTACAACCTGAGAACTCAAAAATAGTGCATGAAGTTGTGAATTGTAATCAATTCACACCCTAAAACAAAGATGTCCTCAACACAGTGCATTCAATTATGACTAGCATGTTCTCACACTTTGGTGATAGTGCACACTATTGCAATGCACATGTTGTCATAGTCTATGCTTGTTGGCTACGAGATCATGCAAATCACAATCTAAATTGAGACTACAATAACATGCAAGATGCATGGTTACATGTCCTTAGAATGCAATGTCCTACATTTTGCATGGAATCACAATACAGACGTGCAAGGATAGTGAGACACACATGTTCTCACAAATCAATTAAAACTCTTAACTTTGAGATTGGAAATTAATATTTTAAGCATATTTTTGAAACTTTTGTTTAATTATGAGTATCATACTTATCTTAACATATGAACCACAATTAATAATGAGTTATGAAAGACCAAAAATGCTATAACAATGAATAATTGAATATATATAAAATATTAAATATCCCATCTTGATAGAAAACATTATGGACAATTTATTACACATACTTTTACAAAAAGATATTCATTACAACCAAAATCATTTACAAAATCATAGAAGAGATGCATTTACAACACAATAGCATCAGAAAAATGAAATGCATCATGGACAATGACTATAATCAAATTTAGTTACACCACATAATACATCTAGACCATGTTCACTATAGTTCTCATTTAGCATATGTTGCAAACACATGTTTCTTCAAACTTGATGAACTCCAAGAGAACTTTGAATTTCCCATATCATGATCTTATGATACACTAAAACATAATTAGAAGTGATATTAAACTCTTTATAGAATACCAACTAATGCATAAATATTATTATATACATTCCACAATCATATCAATTTTCTTATTTTAGAAGACCTTTAATTGTAATTACATTTCATTTTGTAGCTAGTTTTTTCCTCTTTCTCTTGAGCTCCATAACACCATCAGAGCAAATAAACTTGTCATCAAATAAATAGTCAATAAATTTAACATCAATTTTCTAACTATTGCAAGATGTTGTGAAGAAGGCATTGAATCACACACCAAAATTTTATCTGTCAGTACGTTAACAACAACAAGAACCCAATGTCCATCAATGTTCAAAGAAAAACAAAAGAATGTATGTCCGGAGTGCAAGTACTCATCTCAACATGTTTTATCTTTAAGCTCTTTAAAAATATATTTTTCTATGATAAAATCATTAACTTCTTCTTCAACCAATTTACCACTTTCAACATTTACAATATGTCTTTTGCTACTTTTCTTTGATCTATGTCTTGACTAGTTCTTTTGAGATACCTACATCTTGCTCTCAAAGGACTTCACATAACATTGAAACATAGTGTTAAAGATAAAATATTTTATATTGTGATATTCATGAGATCCATAGAAATACTTTTGAAGTTTTTTCAAGTGGATGATGTAGACATCTATGATGTCATCATCTAGTCATTGCTTTTACCCTTTTTTATATAAACTTCTCAAAGAGAATTCTATGGTAACGTATGGGGCAAATAATGTCCTTACAAGTTCTTTAGTATCAAGTAGACCAAAAACAAGCACCTTCATCACTCTCTCAATTTTTGCACAATCATCATTTGGTATGTTAAAATCAACATTGGCATCAAATGCAATGTGGAAAAATTAGATAATAAACTTAGACTACAATTCACTATTATAGTTTCATACATATCATAAGATAATAGGAGCAACAAATTAAAATTTTAAATTTCTAAACATAACAAATGCAACAATGATATCAAATTTAGTAATCTATTGCTTTTTAGAAATTCTTTGTCTCATGGATTATTTATTTTTTTTGTACTCGGCAAAAACAAATAATCTCTTAGCATCTTTGGGTGTACCCATGTCATTCAAATCTATCTATTACACACATTAACATGAAGGAAATTAAACAAGAAACTTACAAAAATATTAAATATTTAAAGAAATATAGAAAATGTACAACATCCTACCATTATTAGGGTCTTCTATGATGTTGCTTCTATCAGGGTGAATGTTTTTGGCCACCAATACATTCTTTAGAATGCATATTTCAGTATTTAGTGCTACAATTTTATCATCCATTTTCTGATTCTAAACAATAAGCTTCTCACGTAACTATTTTTATTAGCCACAAAGTTCTCTATTTTTGCCTTTAGTACATTGTTCTCTTCCACCAACTAAGACTTGTCAGATTTCAACTACTCTACAATATTCCAAAGTGTTGCATTGTTTTTGGAATATTGACATAATATCTCAATCACATTATCTAACTTGTCTTTAATTGCTTTTAGAAAACATTTTTCATGCCAGCACACATCTTGCATAAAAGGTTTATCATTTTTTTACATCAGTTAAGCTTTCAAGCCTCTCAAACAACGATGCATCCTAAAAATGCTATCAGGATCCAACTTCACTATATCTTGAAGTTGTGTAGGGATAAACTGTATGTTCTATTTTTGTAATAACTTGCTCATAATAATTGGAAAGCCAAATACTCTCTAACATCATAAAGCTACCATGCCCTTCCAAGCCTCCTCATCTCAAATAGTATGGTCACTAAGATATCAAAAGGAAGACCTTTATTATTATCCAACGTACACATGAGTAAAATTGCATTATTAGAAATCTTAGCTTTGATTACTTTTACTAAAAATAAAGCCCACTACATAAATTTGAAGAGCACCAGTAACTCTGGATAGCAATTTTGGTTACTATATCTCTTATCAAATTTTTGGGCATAGTGAATCAAGTGATTGTCACCTTTTTCCACCTTTGTTCTTTGATAGTTGTCTCATTGCTACATGGAACTTATATCATATATGCAATATCATTTGTGTTGAAGGTAAAATTCTGATCTTATATAGTGGTTTGCAAAATATTTACCCCATTTGAGACACCATCAGTCAACCATTCATAAAAATTGTAAACATTTTTATCATTGTAGCCTTTCATTGCCATCTAATTATAAATTTTAATTCTCTTTAATCTCTCAACAAAGATAGACATCTTTGGCAACTCCAAAATACTATTAACATTATGTTCACAAACTAAAGTAATAGCTTCAATTTTGAAAATTAAATAACATTTAGAATAACATAACATAAACAAAATTGATAAACAAGTGTATTAATATATTTTTGAAATAACTACAATTGAAAAAATACAACTGATCACACAGAAGATCTCTTTAGCTATTACCTTTAGCTTTTACCACATTCTTAATTGGATATAACTTTGACAACAATTAATCAACTATAGCTATGTTGCATTAAAATTAACATTATTAGCACACATTAAAAACAATGCTACAAGACTACGAGTAGCAATTCACTCGCAGACATGCTATTAGCAAACTACTAGGTGTAGTTCTCTCACAATCAAAAATTAAAAAAAAAAAAATAGTATCATAAAACTATGCATCGCTCTTGCTATCAAAAACTAAGAAATAGAAAAAAATAGTGTCACAAATAGTGTGATTGCAGTTTTCAAATAAGAATAGATCTTAACAAATTATGTGAGGCACAGGTATCTCGCATTCAAAACTTTAGACATAAAAAACATTGTCGCAAATATACACTTCACAGTAAGGTCGCATTCTTCCATAAAAATAAATATGAAATTGCAGCATCATAAGTCGTAGTGAATCACATGTTTCATACTTGAAGTATGAGTCACATAGACTCATACTATAAAAGATATGAAATGTGAGATGCATGTTGTTGCATACTTAAATGCATTTTAAATAAAAATATACGTAGCCTCACTACAAAAAAAAAATTACAAGTCACATAAACTTGCATTAAAATTGAACCTATAAAAAACCCCAAACCCAAACAAGCAAATGAATATTCACAATATGCTCAAATGGCTATTTTTTAAAAAAACAAGCAAAGGACAAAAAACATTTACTTACCAGACATGTTGCTACTGAAGAAGAGGGACGAAGCAGGGTAGAGCAGACCATAGTCGAACACAACAAAGCAAAGAGTGACAGAGTGATAGTGGTAGAGCACAGTGGCAATGGTAGTGGCAGAGCACAGCAGCAGGAGTAGCGGAGCACAGCAACAACTGTAGAGCGTAGCAGCAGTGGCAGAGGAATTGGAGTAGAGCAAAGCAACAAAGCAATGCTGATTATGTTTTTCCCATGTTAGTTTTAATCATGCATGATGGGTATTCCATGGAACCATGTTCATGGTCATGGGTGGATGCGCTATGACATGTATGCCATCATACATACCCATAAGTCATTCATGGCCTAATGGAAACAAAAGTAACCTTTGCCAAGTCTTTATTGATCATGCACACATGCATTAAGCAAAATTGTTTAATAAGTAGGGAGCCTCACCTTGAATCAAAGAAGGATGCGTATCAGCAACGACATTCTTCAATGTGCATTAGACTTTGGCAACACTATAGTATTGCACCACATTAAGCACTGAGTGTCTCAACAACATCAGCAAGGCCAAGGTCTACATATCATACTCTATCGCAGACAACTCAACATCCCCCACCCTTGCCAACACCATGGCAAAGAATCCCAGCAATACTATAGACCAAAATATGAGAAGGAGGAAGAAGAGGATGAGTACAAGAAAATGGAAGAGGATTACCCATATGGAAGGAGAGGCAAAGGGGTTTGCAAAGGTAGTGGTAATAGCATGGCGGAAAAGGGATTATGCAGCATGAGGCTAAGGCTGAGTCTGAACAGAGCTGACAATGCTGATATCTACGTGAAGGATGCAGGCTACATGAATGTTACCAATTCAATTGAAGATGCCGACGTTGCTTGTGGTGGGTTTGGCTACAAACAACATGAGGTTGGAGTGCAGGGGTGCCATGTTCACTCTGTCATGTGTCATCAATGCTCATTGCATCATGTACATTACTCGCAATCGCAGTGACATCCGAATCATGGATGACAAAGGGTGGAGAGTGTTCTCAGGTGAGGTGAGACATTACATTCACCACACTAAGGGCAAACACTGGAAAATAATCTATCTCTATAGGGATCAAACGGCTAGAGTTTAGCTACAATCTAATTTCTAATTTTCAAACAAGGGAGAGCCACCTCTTATTTATAGAACTGGCAACAGGCTGTGATATTGTATATGTGATATCGCAGCCCATGCAATATCGAGGAAGATACGATATCGCATCCCATTTGATATCACGTCCCATCATACCCCCACAACTGAATAAAAACTTGTCCTCGAGTTACAGTGATTACACAGTGGATAGGTATGGGATTATTGGACAAAAAAAGAAATGGGATGATGCCACAGTGTGGGAAGAAAACAAGATAAAGACACAACACATAGAATATGCTACAACTACAAAAATTTGAAACTCATGTAGTTACTAGTGGCTGTGGCTCCTCCATTGGTGCCTTCCCTTTGTCGTGTGCTCTAGGTTTTGAGGTTTGATGACACTGAAGTATGGCCTAGAGCTTCTCCTCTTCAGTCTGAGGGTCTTGTGTTGTCCATGCTAATGTTCCAATGTTTGATGGAGTCGACACCTCCCACAGACAAGGTAGTTGCGAGAACATTTGGTTGGCCTTAACATACTTGGCCGAGAACACCCATCGTTCCTCCTCATAGGCTCTACCTTTGTTCTTGTATTTGTGAAGGTCTATTAGCCATCGAGCCAAGTCGGTTGTGACATCTATCTATCCCTAGTAGTTGGCTTTTACCATCTCAAGTTCAGAATTTGCAACTTCCAGTTTCTCCAACAGCTTCTTGCATTCCACAAATTCTGCTTCGTATTTGATGTGGGTGGAAGCTACCTGCTACTCAAGCTCTGTCCTCAGGTGCCCTGCTATTAACATGGCAAGGTTAGCATATCTAAGGTTTTCCAACTCCATGTATTCCATCAAATCCTGAATTTACAAGTCCCAATTCTTAACTTCTGCTTGGTGTGCGAAGGCATATGTGTCCAATACGGCCCGCCAGTCAGTGTGCTAAGCACTGATAGTGTTGATTTGGGCCTTGGCCATATGGATCTCCTTCTCTATGATTTTTTTACACATCCCAACCTAATCTCAAAAGTGCTCCTTCAGCTTCTCATGTCATTTAGCTTCATTCTGCCACGTGCTTATCTCAATTGCTGACTTTTGACGAATGGCGTGTACCTCCTCCATTGAGAAGATTCGATTTTCTCTGGCTAAATGGCTCACGTCTCGGTTGACCTAGATGAATTATTCTCGTAATTGATGAAATTATTCATCGAGAACGTTCTTTTTCTTTTCGACAGTGGTCAACCAAAGATTGTCTGCAACTAGCTACTTGTTTTCTTCTTGTAAGGCCTTGAGTGCCTTCAGATGCACATGGGTTTGTGCCTGTGATGCGGAGGCATCCGAAAAAGCCTTCTCTTTTTCTTCAGCCACCTTTTATTTTCTACGATTAACTTGGTTAGCTGCTCAATTTTAAAGTTTTCTAGCTAGTCTGCGGGAACAAATTGCAGAGGGTCTCGTTGTGCTACTTGTAATGCCATGAGCTGCTCTTGTAATTTCTGCACTTCAGCTTCAGCATGCTCAGCCCTTACCTCTATTAAGACCAGCTTCCCCTTTGTGGAAATGGGGTCTGAATAAATTGTTGTAACATCCTGAGGAATGTCAAACATGGACGTTAGAACTTGCCCTATTTCTAGCAATCTATCAAGTGCATCTTCATGTTCTGTAGGAGTCATTGAGGTTCTGACTAAGGTTTGAGCATCCCGTGCTCCTGAGAGATCTACTGGTGGCACAACAGGTATGTTGAAGGATTCTTTGATGTGGTTTGTGACCACTTCTGCAGCTCTTGCGAAATTCTAGTATTGCATGACCACCACAGTGGCCTCTTCACCAGTCTCTAACTGCACCTGAAAAGATGCCGCATTTCCTGAGATCTATTATGATCATCTACTTTTCCCTCCTTCTGTTTGAATGGATACTTATCCCCTTGTGTGATCCAATGAAACCGTAGGCTGAATGGAATCATCAATGACGCGAAAGAGGTTTGCATCATCACGACTAACCATCTCAACGATGGCCCTAAGATGGCTCATCGGCAGTCTGTAATCTTGCGGCGGTGGCAGCTGATCTTGGCCTGTCCTAGGCCCTACTTCTTGTTGTTGGTTGGGACCCATGGCTAGAGGTTGACTAGATCCAACCATATGTTCTTCTTCTTGTTCTGGTCCCAGCTCTTCGCCAGTGCTTTTTCTTGGAGCTGGTGCCTTTAGCAATTCAGCATATGAATTAGTTTGGGCTTTTTGAAGGACGTCATTGGTGTATCCCCAAATACCAGCATGTCAGCAAAGCTTTCTAATAAGACAAGGGAAAGGCAGCACCATCTTCCCTATCTTTCGTTCTTCAAACCACCTTAGGACCTCCATCAAATATAGATGGGGTAGGTTAGCGTTAACCTTTCCCATCAACACTGCACATCCTCTAGCCACATACGTTGATATCCTTTTTAAGCCCTTTGTGGGGAAGAGGTGATATGTCCCAATTTTGAAGTAAACTCTCTCTTCCATCGTCAATTCACCAAATACTTTATCTCTGCCATAAGCCTTCTCCAACCAATCCTTTCATACATCGGGGTCTGAATGTGTGGATAACCAAGCAACTTGGGGCCCTGTATTCAGAAAGTTTAACACTTCTAAAATGGCCTATGTAGAGAAGTCAACAATCACACCACAAATATTAATAGTGGTGCCTTGCTCCCTATTGTGCCAAAATTGGTACGTCTCTCCTAGGTACTAGGCACCACTTTCAGAGAGGATAGACCATAAGGGAGATCCTTTAAGGTGGTCCCTAATGGCCTCAGGAGCAAACTCTGTGAATGATTCAAAGTTCAACTCCACAATCACCATAGCGAATGTGGACTTCTCATGGATAGCTTGAACACAATCTTGGGGCAACGTGAGTTGTTGTGTTGGTACAGGTGCTGCAGTAGCTCCTCCTTCTACCTACCTGGACCATCCGGTAGGAGGTTCTTCTTGATGAATTCTGAATGATTGCTCCTCTTGTTCTTCATGTTGTCTGGCAGGACCTTGTCTTCCCCCTCTCTAAGATCGTTTCTTTCCACCTTGAGTAGGACCCTCTTATTCTCCACGTTTCAAGGCCATCTACAATCACACGGGCCAAGTGTTAGTAAGGTTTTTTTTGAAGTCAAGTTATACCTTACTACTTGCCTTTATTAATGATCTTATGTTATCACATGTGATAGTGCCCAAAATTTTGTAATAATGAGTATCGTAATGTAGGTGGTTGCCATTTTAGTTTCCCGGTATACCTAATGGTTAAATGATTTTTAGGCACAATTATTCTAAGTGTTAGAGTTAATTACCCTAGATGATGTTCTTTGGGTGATGATAAATGTCAAAAAAGGTAGGCACTTTTCAACAAGTGTCCCTCCCCCACGACTAAGCTGAACACTCCAAGTTCAAGTAGGTTCAAATAGAACGAAAATCAGAGCACCAACGAGTGAGATAGAGTGAGAAAAGCAAGGGTCACGCAATCGCGTGTTGTAGAGAAAAATTTCAAAAACTCCCCCCGTGTGAATGAAAAAATAACACTAAGTGTTGCGGAAGGGTGTCCTATTTATAGGAGATGAGGATGCGATATTGTGTATGATACATTGCGTATGCTATATCTCATCCGACGCGATATCACGTCTCTAGTGACATGAGACACCACAAAAATACTAAATTTTTTAAGGGTTGTTTTGAAATTAACGTTGAAAATTGAGGACATTGGCTAGGAGCAAGATGTTCTAGGGAAATTTCATGAATTCAAGAGGCACCATTAATGATGACAGTGTAGATTTTATCAATAAAACCTTGGGTGGTAAGAAAAAGGGTATGTAATGGTACATCGGAACATTGAAATTCAAAGGGATAATAGTAGGGAAATAAAATCAATTGAAAAATAAGCTAAGGATGCGAAATGATGTGTGTGAGCGATGTCATTAGTGAAGATTACAAGAGACTACACAAGTGGATCCTCCGCAAAGCAGGTTCCAACCTATAATGCCCTTTTGTAACCACACTTAAAGTGTCTGTGGGCACTAGAAGGGTTAAATGTAATCTACACTAACTCCACAAAACACACACATGTAATTATCACCAGAATGAGGTAAGAATTCTATGTTACACGGGACACAAGATACAATTACACAAACAATGAGATGAGATGAGATATAGAAAGGGATCATAGAGACTAGGACATGAGGAAAACTGACCCAGGGCATAGTGAATCATGCGTGTGAAGCATGATTAATGTGTCATTAACCTGTCGTTCCAAGATCAGGACCAAGTCCATTCCTCTAATCAATGACATCGCATTGTTTTATCCCATGATGAGCAACTATGAGAGTACCATGACAACAAGGCGTACAATCACTTGGCATTTTATGCAAGGGAGGAATGATTTTTGTTTTGTGGCACTTTGTTTTTCTCTCTCTCTCTTTTTCTTTTTCACTTTACTAAATCTAGAGAAGCTACCAACCTTCAGGCATGGGTGCACGTCTTTCCAGTGGGACCCCCTAGAACAGCATTTGAATTTTTAAGTGCCTGTTTGATTACTCTTACTACCATTTTCGTTAGATATACAAGGATCTTAGTACAACCACGTTGCATGAAAACTCCCATAGACACCACCAAAGAGAATCTGCAAGTCCCCTTGATGTCACACCCTAATCATTCCCTCTTATTCAATCCTTCTTCATTCAGGGTACAATGAACACAAAATTAATTTTAAGTTTTAACATGTCAAGAATATCGCTGTACCTTGAAACAGAACCTCTTATTTGTAGAATGGATGAGTGGGTGTAATGGGCTCACTATTCACATAATCGTTCACTCATGACTTAATAACATAAAACACACCTAAACCAACGATCCACATGAGTGTTTTATTCATAGATGAGATTACTTACAAAAATGTAAAAAGACAAAAACACAAAAACGCAAAAAGATAAAAAGATAAAACAAGAAATTTGAAAAATTGAAAAACTAAAAAACAAAAAGTTGTAAAATCAAAGAAACTGAAAAATGATTATTAATCCTGCTTGTTACTAGAATGGGGAATATCCCCCATAACTAATCAGTTGAGGATGGCAAGGATTAATAAATGGAAGATGAGGATCCTTGCATGTTGAAAATATTGGGGCCCGATCATACTTATCCCCTTGGGCTTCACACACTTGATTATAGTAAGCATAGTGGGGCACTTTATACGATGTAGTTCCTAGATAACAAGTTGACCCACGATGATATTTGGGACCGTTAGATGGTATGCAAGGATTGGGATGATGCCTCCCATGGTTGTGTTCATTGGGTCATGTGGTTGTTGGAGTGTTCGTTGGTGGCCCTGATGAAGTAACATGAGGTGTTGGGTTCAAATATGAGGTTGCACCACAGTGTGGGACTTGTGCTAAGTTGGAAGATGCAGTGGCCTTGAAATTATGTTGTCCCTTCTTACGGCTGTGTTTAAAGAAGGGGCGCTTTTGATGTTGCTGAGGTTTCTCACTACTGTTGGTAGTAGTAGCACAAGTGTTGTTCATGGGTTGTTGTTGTGGCACAGACATCTTAGGAATAGTTTGTGGCAATGTGGAAGGAGGGAAAGTATGAGAATGTTGAAAATTAGGAGGAGTATAAGGTGCACAAGATGGTGGTTGTGCGGGAGGTATGGGCTGATAGTATTGTGGAGAATAGTACTATGGTGCGATAGAGTATGGTGGCCCAGTTGGACAAACAGGATGTTGAACTTGATAAGCANCTTCTTGGGTTGTCAAAACTCTATCCCCAATGTTGTTGATAAATTCTCCACACTTTTGATATGTCCATTCCAACATCTTATTGATCTTTGCCTCTAATTCTACTAGTGATTGTTGTATTGGCAAAGATGATGTTTCCATCTTGAGATTAGTTGATCTCTCCTTTTTATGATCATGGACCTTTGTTAAGTTGAAATTTTGGTCTCGTTGATGTTTTTCAACACTCTCCCATCTAGCCAATTCTCCTTCTTCTTTTGCTACCCACTTAATAAGCTCTTGGACTTGATGGGTTCATAGTTTGTATAGTTGACCTTGGGCATACATTCCTAAGATCTCTCTTGTTTCATTACCTAGCCCATCAATGATATGGTACATTAGCCTTTCCTTGGAAAACCCATGGCCTGGACAGTTGTTTAATAATGCATAATATCTTTCTAAGGTCATGTCCAAGGGTTCATGTTGTGCTTGTTTCCATCCTTGGATTTGATTCCTCAAGGCTGACACTCTTGCGTAGGTTTGTTATTTTTCGTTAAAGGCTTCTACCATTGTTGACCAACGTCGTATTGAATTTTGTTTTAATGATTTATACCATACTTTTGCTTGGTCAACTAGTGTCATCGGGAAGAGCTTAAGTTTTTTCTAGCCATTATCAATGTTGTTGCACAATGGTCATATTGAATTTGGTATTAATGATTTATACCATACTTTTGCTTAGTCAACTAGTGTCATCGGGAAGAGCTTAAGTTTTTTCTAGCCATTATCAATGTTGTTCCATGTGCAGGCATCGTAGAAGGCTAATAAATGTTGTTGCGGATCTAAGTCATAGCCTCCTGAAAAAGTAGGAAAGTTGTTTAAATCGAGCCTGGGTAGATGACTAGCTTTACGATACCTTCATGAGATTCGAACAGCCTCTTGTATTTGCGTTAAGCTTGCAGTGGACAATAGGGGTTCATCATTATCGGGTAAGTTATGCTTTCGTGTGTTGAGATGACGTTGTTTTCGTTCATGTTTATAAGAAACCCCCACTTCAAGTTGTATACTCCAATATTCATCGTCATATAGTTCGTTGGTTCTCCAATGAACTTCCTCACTAAGTGTGGCATTGTTGTAATCTTGTAGGAGAGGCATTTTTGTGAAGTTGTGTGTGAATTTATGTGTGACTTTTTAATAATTATTTTTTCTTCCTAAGAGATATATCGTTAATTCCTATATAGTGACCTTGTATGATATAACTAATCTACATAACTAGCACCGTCCCCGGTAACGGTGCCTATGATGAGTGGCGAGATACCCCTACACTCAACCATACGAATACGAGCGTTTTCATGTGCAATCCGGTTGAACTCTGCAGACGAACTAGTTGTGGCACCCAGACAGTTATCCTTAGGTCGCAGTTTGCTATCTTCCCACCTAGACTAGTATTAGCTTTGTCACGTATGGTTTAGTCCAGAGTGAGGTGTATGATGTGTTCCTAATCTAGTGCTACTCCTAAAGGCAATGGAAAGTAATATTAACTAAGCTAGGAGGAAAAGGTAAGAAGGAATCTAAACTAGCCTAAGTGCGATGAGCATCTGTCCCTTAATCATCCGTACACATCTTGGACCTCGTGCACGACTACCACTAGGATTACCAAGCGCATGGCCTAGGTACGCCACTGGGTACCAAGTAGTCACACGTAAATGCTCGTGATTAAGTCATACTCATTCCGCATTTAACATAAGATAAGGGTGAGAGAGATTAACTAAGAAAGAAGTAAATAAAAATTAAATAAATAACAAAGTGAATGCTGCAATGATGAAGTAATCTTGATCTTTATTTCCGGTCATGTGTGTGTCCAAGTACATCACACTCAAATAAAGGATGTCATAAAATTACATTCACCACACTGTGGGCAGACACTGGAAAATAATCTATCTCTGGAGGGATCAAACTACCAGAGTTTAGCTACAATCTAATTTCTAATTGTCAAATAAGGGAGAGTCGCCTCTTATTTATAGAACTGGCGGCGGGCTGCGATATCGCGTATGTGATATCGTGGCAGATGCAATATCGCGTACGCAATATCACATCCCATCACTAGTGGAGTCGATAAGCTATATAGAATTCCCACTACTAATGAAATTCCTTATAATTATTTTAATAATAAATATTGTATATGTTTCAAGTTATTGGTGTAAAGTGTGTAGATGAATTTTCTTTTTTATTTTAATTATTTAATAGTCATATTGGTGCTTCTCATTTGGTTGTATATATGGTTTTGTATTAGATTTATTATCTTCTCTCAAGAAGCCCTAAAAAAGAGTTCAAATTATGTAAAAATGTATATTCATGTAAAGGTTATTTTGTATACTAATTTTTGAACTTAGAATAATTTTGTATATAGCTTCTAAAATTCAATACTAGTGTTTTATAATCTTGGTTATTTCTACTTATGAAAAGGATTCATGGTTAAAACACTAATTGATTGAGTTGTGCTTAAGAAGATTTCTTAATTAGCATGATAATAGTAAACTAGTGTAAGGGCATTGATGATTGTCCAAATGCTTTACTATCATTTTTCTTAGTTATAGCCTTGTTACATAAATTTTATGATTACATTGCTCTTAGTCATACCTCTCTTACATTATAAGAAAAGAATTTATTAATGCTTTACTTTTAGTTTTAAAATTTTATTTTCATATATTAATATATCTTATTTATTTAAGAAAATACATTATTAAGGATGTGACTTGGGTAAATTTGGAGTTAGGTTAAGTTAGATCGCTACACAATTCCTCTTTAAGCTAGGCTTGTGTTGGATGCTTGGGGTATTAGAAAACCTCACATCTCTTGGTACATAGTAAATCTTAGTATTAATCCTTATAGTATACCTATTTCCTATCATTCTTAATCATGAATTTAAATTCTACCTTTGTAAATAATTGCAAGTGACATGGATTAAGTATTGGTCCTAAATCCAAGAGGCATAGTAAATACCTATCATAAAACTTGGAAAACATTGAGAACTAGACCTTTTACAATGCTTACCCATTGTTAGAAGGCATTGAATCATTGGAGAATAATCATAAGTAATGTATGTCAAGTACTAGTAGCCAACTAGACCCTTCAAAATGCTTAGTCATTAGCCTTAACATAGCCAAATGAATATCAAATGGTAAATACCTATCATAAAACCTAGAAAACATTGAGAACTAGACCCTTTACAATGCTTAGTCACTGTTAGAAGGCATTGAATCATTGGATAATAATCATAAGTAATGTAAGTCAAGTACTAGTGGCCAACCAAACCCTCCAAAATGCTTAGTCATTAGCCTTAACATAGCCAAATGAATATAAAATGACTAGGGAGAGATAACATCAAATATGATAACATATCGATAACAACCATAGGTAATGTGAACAAGTTTAGATCCCACCAAGATCTTCATAACTCTTACCAATTATTTCCAATGTGGCAAAAACATCATCAAATGTTAAAAGTAATTTCAAGACTTTCTCATGGAGCAAACCCTCATCATCTGGTTTTCTAAACTAAGATGAAACCCTATTTTATACTTTTTAGTCTAATGAACTACATTCATCCAATCGACCAAACCAAGACATAATTCAAAAATTGCATTTTTTTTTTATTTTTATTTTTATTTTTTGCATTTCATCCTATCTGTACATTGGGTTGTCCTAATGATTCAATCATCCTAATGTACTTGCAAATTTATTTTGCATTTTTTTGTTAAGAAAAATCTAAAATCAAAATCAAGGCATTGAAGACCTAAAAAAGAAAAGCTTAAAAGTGCATATAACATAGACTAAATCATGGAATTGTAAGGCCTTAAAATAACAAAATTTTTACTAAGAAAGCCCATCAAATATTTACAAGAGAACCCTAAACCAAATTTTCATGATTTACATGATAGCCTTGAAATGAAACAAATATAAATTCATAAGAAAGAAGGGTGCCAAAATTTAGAATTGGTTGCTTTACCTTGATGAATTACCCTTGTCAGAAGAAAGAAAAACCAAGATCCACTAGTACACATATGAAATTCTAAGGTCCCACAAATGCAAGAGAGAGATAGCAAAGTAAGAAAGAGAAATATAACCTAGCTTTATGCCTACACTTATGGTTTTAATGACAAGTTTTCAAAGGAATAGTTCATAAAAGTTAAATTAATAAACTACTTTCATAAACCTAGAAAAGGTTTCTAAGTTATTTAGTAAATAATTAAAAAGTCTATGTTGACCATCAAAAGAAATAAAATAAAACTTACTTCCACTTTTATAAAAAGATTGCACTTTCCAGAAATATTAAATGGTTGTTTGTGGGTATAAGCCACCATTTATTGAACTTATTCTAATCATGAAAATATTAAGCAATTAGCAAGTTCTAAAAATAAATCAAAGAGCTATAATAAAATTATTATTTATTAAAGAATCTAAAAATATTTTAAAATAAAAAATAATACATTGAGAAAAATTTTTTATTAAAAGAATTTAAGATTTAAAAATAAATATTGTAACAAATAAAATATTTATAAAAAGATTTAAAGACTTACGAAGCATACAGTAAATGCAAGAAAAGCCCTATCCTTGACGTTGTTGCTTTTGCACAATGTTCTATTTTAGTATGTTCATGATTTGTCATTTTTTTATATAGATGATGAGTGGCAATGTACCCCTACGCCCAACTATACGAATCACAAGCATTCACATGCAATCTGGTCGAATTCCACATACCTTAAGTTCTCAAGTTCTAAGATGTGAAATCTAATTGAAATTACCATTGTCTTCCCAATTCCACTTGTGAGGCATAAGTCTACGATTAAGTGCAACTGATATATATGATTTTTTGTATTTTATAAGTGTAATCACCTAAAACAAGAATGAAAGGTAGAGGAAATTAATATTTAAATAATCTACTGCCTAGCTAGACTAACACAAGTACCCATTCCCTCTTCCCAAACACATCCTGAATGCATGTGGCATTACTAGGTTACCAAACGTTAACTATTTTTGGGTTACCAAGTGCTACACATATGTTCAAAGTGGTCGTGCTTATGTTCATTAATAACTGGAAACTAATTGCTTAACTAAAGTGCATTAAAGTAAAGTCCATGAATAGTAAATGCATTGGAGAATACATTAATCTATTCTCAGTGCTACAAGGTTTATCAAAAGGGCTCATCTTTATTTCCATCACACTACTATGTGTTCAGGTACATCAGTGCTCGAATAAAAGTCCATACACACTTAGACTCCTACTGCAGGCACTCAAAAAATATTCTAACTTTGGAAAAAACAAACTACAAGAGTTTTGCTATACTATGACAAAAATTGATATGAAATCATGTGCCCAAACACTATATTTATAGGCCAACATATACCCTGCAATATCGGCTATTCGACATCACATCTTGGGCTTCAATATCAACTATCAGGTATTTGACATGATATTGGAGCTAGTCAAATCATGCTTCATCAATAGGTTACATATTTTCTTGCAAAATTGAAGCATGAAGCATAATTATTTTAAATTCAAAGACACACATCGAGATTGCTGTCACATAATTATAGATTTATAGAGTATTAGAGAAGGTATGTTTAATCTCTTGTTATTTTCGACATGGGTTATGTTCAAAATTTAAACATGAATAAGCATTGGAAATGCTCAAATTATTCAAAATTGTGTTTGGCAGGCAATGCTTTTAAATTCAATTCATAAGTAAGTTATTTCTATTTTTTATATTTTTTGATTTGGGTTGCACCTCTTCTTACGAAACTAAATCATGAAACATTCTTGTAAATGCCCAAGTTATTTAGAATTATCTTTTTTTTTAAGTCTTGGGTTTTCATGATCCAATACTAGATTGCAATGGAATTAGTAAGGGAAAAATACTATCATTGCCTAAACTGTTCATAAATAAACAAAATTTTCCCAAAACATATGGATATTATAATGTTATGTGATTTATCTTTTTGATGTAGATGGCTCTTCCATTTTTATAAATTCATGGATAATGCATCTCTACTAATTTTTCGAAACTCTCACCCAGTCATATTATTTTTTAAAGATGGCATCCCACTAAGTAATTGGCAAATTGGTCTTTCATACACAAGTAGAATCTCCATCATTAAATGAGTAAATTTTTATTCAATGTACTTTCAATGAACAATAAAATTTTACCGATATTTTAGATTGCCATCTCAAATCCCACCCAACAAAAACCTAGCTAAAGATCCACCAAACCCTGCAAAATTTAGGCAACAAACAGTCCCGTTGATGCAAACCACTAATACACAAATCATTGAAAGAAATTATGTCATTCAACAACATATTCATACTAGCAACAATAAAAAGAAAATGTTTCCAAATATACATACATATTTTGGTTTCGTTGATCAATGCAACCCTTCAAACAAAACATCATATTTTTATTTCTTTATGATGAGTAATCGTTTTACCATGTTAGTTCTATTACAATTCACCCTAAGGCTCAACAAACATAATTCTGAATAACTAAGGCATTTATAGCAATGTTTCTTNTTCAAAGGTAAATTGAAAAGGTTTCATCAATGAGATATATTCATCATCAAATTTATTTTGTGCTTGGAGAAAGCATCCTAAATAAGAAAGCTTATAGGATGATACCACATCAATAGAAGGAACTTCATAAACAAGTAAACGAATTCCTATCTAATGGTTATATCAAATAGTCCATTTTCCTATGTATTATTTTAGTTGTTCTTATATCCAAAAATAATATAGATGAAATGAAAATGTGCATTGATTCTAGGGTTGTAAATAGAATAACAATCAAGTATATGTTTTCTAATCCTTGAATAAATGATATTCTTGATGTTTTGGAAAATGCTAAGATCTTTTCTAAGATTGATTTGGAAAGTTGTTACAATTATATAATTAGGCTAGGAAATCATTGCAAGACTACTTTTAAAACTCGTGATGATTTGTATCAATGGTTAGTTGTGCCTTTTGGACCAGCCAATGCTTTGGCTACATTCATAAGGTTTGTGAATAATGTTTTGAGGGATTTAATTGCTCAATGTTGTATAGTATTCTTTGATGACATTTTTATTTTTAGTTCTAATAAAGAAAAGCATGTGTAATACTTTAGATTGGTATTCTCAAAGTTTCACGAAGCTCAATTGATCATCAATGCCAAGAAATGTCATTTTAGGAAGAGGATAGTTATATATATATGTCATGTTATCTTCAAGAATCAAGTCAAAATGAAGCCAAGTAAGATCAAAGTAATTAAAGAATGGCCTTTACCTAAAGATATGGGAGAAGTGAGATCTTTTCTTAGTTTGGCTAATTTTTATAGGAGATTTATTAGAAATTTTAATTCTATTACATGATCTATATTATCTTGTTTAAAGAAGAATTTAGTTTTTACATGGGATGATGTACAAGAGAACTTATTCTAAGCTTTGAAGGAAAAAATTTGTAGTGCTCTAGTTTTAACAATTTCAAATTTTTCCAAACTTACTAAAGTGGAGGTGGATGCAAGTGAACTTGCTATTAGTGGTGTCCTTGCACAAGGAGGTAAGACCATTGTATTTTTTTTTTCTTTTTTCAAAAAGAATAAATGAGTCCAACTAAAAGTATAGTGTATATTAGAAGGAACTATATATTATACTTCAAACAATCACTTATTACAGATATTATGTGTTGGAATATTTTCTTATTAATTATAGAGTACTTTCATTTTTTATTTCTCAAAATAAACTAATTCTTAAACATATGAAATGGGTTGAGCAAATTTAAGAATTTTATTTCTTTTGAAGCATATAAGTGACAAATCAAATTTGGTTGTTGATGCATTGTTTAAAATTCATGATATTTATTCTTGTATTGATGTTAATCACTTTGATTCTTTTATCAAATTATATCCTAATGATATCAACTTTTGTGATATTTGGAAAGAATTGAATTCTTCATTGTGAAGAAGAGCTGACGAGTGGAAAGCTTACCCTATTGAGGATGAACTTCTTGTCAAGGATAGAAAAATTTTTATTTCCAAGTGTGATTTCATATTGAAAATTTTGTAAGAAAGTACAATATTGACATGGCTAGATGTATGGGCAAGACAAAGACATTGAATTAGTGAGTAAGAATTATTTTTGACCATGTACAAAGATGTTAAATTTGGTAAGGAATGTTATGTTTATCAAAAGTTTAAGAGTGAAAAAGGGGTTGCTGAATGTTATATGTCATTGTCAACTCCAAATTCCACTTGGGAAAGTGTTTCTTTCGACTTTATTTATGGCATTCCAAGAAAAAAATCTAGTCATGATTCTATCCTTGTTGTGGTAGATGGATTTATAAAGATAGCTAATTTTATTCCATGTAAGAGGAATAGTGATGTTTCTTATGTTTTTCATTTGTTCTTTTATTTTGTTGTGAGATTTCATGGTATTTGATTCAATATTGTAAGTGATAGGGATGTCAAATTCCAAGTCATTTTTAAAGATCTCTTTTGAAATTATTGGAACTAAGATGATCAATCTCTATAGCCTATCATCCTCAAGCTACTAGGTAAACTAAATTTGTAAATACATCTTTGCTGAAATTTTTAAGATGATTATGTGTGGATTGGCCTCAAAGATGAGAAAATATGTTACCACATGCTTAATTCTTCTATAATAATGCTTTTCATACCAATGTTGGTAAGAGTCCATTTGTTGCAAAAGATGATTTCTCACTCAAAATGGTATATGAATTAAGGATATTTGATGATTATACCTCTCTAAGTATTGATTTTATTAAGCAAATGAAGCAATTACATGAAAAAGTCAAGGCTTACTTGGAGAAGAAAATCAAGGATATGGTATCCAAGAGTAATGAGGGTAAGCTTATATATTCATGAGTGATTTGCAAATTCTTGCAAGTTGTAGTAACCTTATATATCAAATCATTACCATAGTTGACCATAAGCAATGAAGAAATAGTGGCTAACAAGATGGGGATTTTACCAGTGTATGAGATGTGAGTCATAGTTTAATTGTAGGATGGCTATTGCAAAGTGACTATACATCATAAGCACTTGTAATTTGCAAAAATTCATTTTTTCAAAAAGTCCACAAATCTTAAAGGGAAGACTAATGGATAAGAAAGTCCAAGCATCATTCCAATTATTATAAAAGGTTAACTATGGCCTAAAGGAGGATGTCACACATCAATTGACATATTGTAAACTTGAGAAATTAAGTGAAATTATCTTGAGCATTGAGCTTAAGTCATGATCATCTTGATGGTCTTCTTTGTATTGTGAGAATAAAGTTATTGTTTGATTAATTGATTATCTATCCTTGGGAGTATGTTTCTTCCATTCATGCATTGTATCTTTCCTAGAATGCTATTTGGATGAATGTTATCATATTATGTCATGGACATGACAAAGCAAAATATGATAATATTGATCCCAAACAGAAAGCACTGGATGGAGAGCATTTTGGGAAAGAAAATGCT
>MNCI01032870.1:131494-163566 GCA_015680685.1 Gnetum montanum | reverse complement strand
AATGGTGGTGAGTTTTGCTCAAATGAATTTAATATTTTTTGTAAATAATAAGACAATCAAAGGAAAAATACTATTCCAGGGACTCTTGAACAAAATGGAGTAGCATAGCGGTTCAATCAAACATTGATGGAACATGCCAAATGTATGCTTAGTGAATCTAATCTTGACAAGTGATACTAAGGTGAAGCAGTAATGATTGCATGTTATCTTATCAATAGATCTCTTCCATCAACTCTTGATGGAAAAATTCTGTAGGAATTTAGGAGTAATAGGTCCATTTTAAACTATTTGAAGATTTTTTGTTGTAAAGTCTATGCACATGTTCCAAAATCTAATAGGTCCAAATTAGACTCTAAGTCTGTCAAATGTATTTTTCTTGGCTATGGACATGGTGTCAAAGCTTATAACTTGTATAACCCACAAACTAAAAGGGTTATTTATATTTGAGATGTTATCTTTAAATAAAAATGTGGATCTATGAAAGAGGAATATTCAAATAATGAAACTCCTTCAAATGATGCAACTCCTATATATGTGCATATTGAAATTAATAATGTATTTTCTTCATCCTCCCTTGGCTACGAATATTGCCCTTCATGAATAGTATGGTGATAACATGGTAAAGGAAGAGGAACAACATGAAGAGGAAGAAAATACTTTCAGTGAAGACAATCCATTAAGATAATTTTGGACAAGCTTAGAATGATTTCCTATATGATGGAATTCTAACTTTAAATTTCTCTCCTATGAGTTAATTCTTATTTGTATGCTTTATCATAGTTGCTTAACTAGTAGTGAGAATTGTATTGAGCTTGGAATTTTGTTCTTGGAACTATTTAAATTTCTTGAATAGCTCTATGTTTAGCAATCTTTAGTTTTTATCAACTAGTTTAAAACAACTTTAGTTTTTCAAGGTGTTTTCTCATGTCCATAATAGACTTATTTCAAATTGCTTATTTAAGCCAAAGGATTTAACAATTTTTGGTATTTTTGACTAATTCAAAACAAATTTACTTTTCAAAATGTTTACTCATTTCAATAGTACCTCACTTCAATGTTTAAGATTCTACATGATTCTACTATTTTACTTTCCAAAATCTATTGAATCTTGCTCTGTTTTTAGTTTTCTTATGGAATTTTTTGTCTAGGGAATATTATGCATAGGAAAATTTAAATATAAAAACGTAAATAAATTTGGCTAATTGATGAAATTGATAGGTTGGCAATAATTGACAAAAACATTATGTAATTAATCATGTTGGTATTAGATGGATGATCTTTTAGGAATTCTCAAAATTTATGGAATTCAAAAGCCATAACTTTTAATTCTATAAGCCTATTTCAATTAATGAAGAGTTGTTTCAAATAGATTTTAACCTTCCACATGCACTAGTGAAGTTAGATTTGTCCTATAAAGCTCTAAAAACTAGTTTTTAATCCTTACTCCAAAATTACATCTAAGATTCTTAGAATTAATGTAACATAACTCGGACATATGATGTTCATTTCTAACATATAAATAGTTGTTTCTAATATTTTCCAATCTTTTGAACTTAATGATGTGGTTAGATTAATCATCCAAATACCTAATAATTAGGTGACATCTTTAAATCATGCCTTGAGAGGCCATAACCTAGTTTGACTAACCATGCCTAACAATTTAATTATTATGACTAAAAAATTTAACTCTTTAGGACTATTTTGACCTTAAGATTATGTTCTTAGCATATGTAGATAAATAGATCTTGGTCACTATCCCCTACTATATCATTAGCTACATTACTAGAGTTAAGAAATATCGTGAGGTAGAAAGATCATTAGGTATGTTGGAAGCATAGTTAAGTTAGTACCAATTTACCAAATCAAGTGGTTGGAGAATCAATTGATGAGCTACAATAATAAGAAATATGTATATTATAGCGATGGAAAAATTTGACTCTAGAAATTGAATCAATTTGCATGAAACAATTTAACCTTAAGATCCATGGGCTTTGAGAAGGATCTAAGATATCTTAGGTAGTCTGCTCGATTACCTAAGGTCTTGAGAGTTTGTTATCAAATGAAAAAAGGGGAAACAATTGAGAACACAAGTGAATAATAGATCCAACGTTGGATCTATGAGATTGAAAGAAACAAGAAATGATGTGGCCAAAACAAACTACAAACTTTGTATCAAATACTATAAAGTATGATGAAATATAAGTTTAAGAAGGTATAGATTGACTAGCTTTCAAGAGCCTAAGAATAAAAATAGATCAAAGATCTCTCTAAGACTATCATTTGAGATCTAGTGTAGATAGGCAGGGTGTGTTCTACAGCTAATTTGCACATGTCTATCTCAATCAATATGCTCATAGAACAGTGCTACAATAAGTTATCTTTTCTCTCAATGATCAACATTGGATGAAGGTTATGGACTCTCAGATCTTTGCTCTTCTTCAAAGGTCTCTAGTTTGGAGAAGTTTCAAATGATTCAGAGGTCCTTGAAATGATGTTGATTCTCATTTTTATAGGTAACAATTTACTGTTATTACATTGACATGGTTCAAGATAGATTCTCAGGCATCTACACAATATTTATGACATTTTACACTGGCCAAAACTACAACTTTTTGACTACCGTGTTTTTAATTATAGTGTATTTAATCAAATGTGTTTTATAGTGTATTTAATAATTACAAGCTCAATTACATTGTTTTGGTGTAATTCATAGTGTATTTGACATTCTGTGCCATGAATTACACCTTACAAAATAAAAAAAAATTGGGATTTTGAAAAAACAAGATCACAAAGTGAATTTCTTGAAGGGAAATCAAGGCATTTATTTTTTCTCTCTTGAATCTAATAAAAATTACAATTAAAATTTGGCTATAAGGCTTTTTAGTTTATAATTGAAATTTTCTTTAAGGTGTTTCATTGGTTCCTCTTTGTTGATGTCTAGAGGATTGGCCCAAAAGACATCAATAAAGAATGCAAAACATCATTGCAGGTTCATCACTAATGCTTTTCTATCTATACTTGATTCTATAGTTGTCGAATCATGCCAAGGAGTACTCACAATGGTGAAGTAAGGTTAACATGGAATGGTGAGAATTCAAAGTAAAGAATTGGCTATATTGATTATTTGAAAATGGGCAAACAGGCTAACAAATAATTATAAATGTTTGGACATTATGGTTATGACATGGTGATGTGCTAGTTTGCTGATGAGGTCTTTATGCTTCATGCTTGTTGTATTAGTTACATATTCTTAGACTTAGAGAAACTAGTGCTTTGATATTGGCTACTTCAGCCACTTGGCTCATTCTTCTTCTTTTTTCTCTCTTTTTTTGTGAGCCATAGTTGTTACTTCACTTTAGGTTGTTTTGGCCTCTTTGCTTTCTTGCTATTTCTTTCCTATTTTTTTATGAGAGTAAAAACTTCTTTTGGTTTCATTATTAAGGCCAAATTTTTATTTTCTCACTGAATGAAGAGTCTAGATATTTCCATGAATTGATTGATAAAGCATGTTGTAGAAGATGTTACATGGTCATAATGCACGAATGTCAAACATAGGTTTTCAACATTAGCAAGGTAATGAAGGCTAGAGTTTGTATAGTTATTGTCTATGAAAGATTAGCAGAAGTGATATGAGATAAGCACTATTAGCATGGTCAAACAAACTAGTCAAATCTCATGTATCAAGATCATGTCATAAACCATTGTTGTGATGAGTCACATATCTTTGATGAATTCAAGCTCATCCTACAGAAAAAACTTAGAAAGAACAAGAAAACAAGTCAAAGAAACATGGGATTACAAGAGATAACATGAGACAATAAGCAAACATTGGTCACCATGAGACATAATTGGTGGAGCTTGAGAACATTGTATTTTGCTTCAAATATTTATACAAAAATTGTAGTGTTTTGAGGTCAAAGAAAAGAGATCATGCGCACACACTTTTTTACAAGCTACAAGGTTCATTAATGCTTAAAGATAAGTTGAATTATTTCCACATCTTCCTAGCTCAATCTTGCATGTCAATATAAGGATATTACGCAACATCTACATGATATGTTTGTCAAGCAAGGCTAAAATAAGGAAAAATAATGTAATAAATGATATTGATTTTGTATTTGGGTCATTGTAATGTCAAAATAGGCAATAATTCAATGAAAAAGACCAAAAATGTGTAAAATAATATGTTTTAATGTCAAATAAGCTATGAAGGTAGTGTATTCTCATATTGTTAGTGTTTTTGGATAACATAGATAGTGTATGTGCAATGTATCTTTGGTTGACAACATGTTTAGGGTTAAATAAACTATGAATATCACTATCCCAATGTTTTTGGGGTCAAATAAGCTATGAATTTCATTGTCCCAACATTTTTAGGGTTAAATAAGCTATGATTTCACAATCCCAACATTTCTTAGGGTAAAATAAGTTATGATTTCATAGTCCAAATGTTTTTTAAGGTCTAATACACTGTGAATTCATAGTCCTAGTTTTTTTGACACTTGGTATTTGGGATCTGAAGTTGTGGGATCCACTTATCAATGTACTAGAATAGAATGGAGAGTGTTTTAGGCTATGAAAGAAAATTTCACACCAAAAGGCAGTGTAATAGGTCAATTTCATTCTAGCAACTTATTTTAGTTAATTTCATTCTAGTAGCTTATTTGAGATAATTTCATTTTTAATTTTATTCTAGTAGCATATTTGACCTCTTTCATTCTCAATTTCATTCCCACAATGTATTAAGTTTTAGGCTAGATATAAAATAGGAAACATATCTCCTCTGCACATACAATCTTGTCTAGTAATGATTCCTATGCAAGTGCAAACAAATATGACATATGTGCTAGGTTAATAGGTTATTCACATGGTGAGAATTGATGAGATGAAAAGATATTATCTTGTCTAGTAATGATTCCTATGCAAGTGCAAACAATGTGAAATAGTGCTAAGTGTTAAAGCAGTGCTTCATGGTGCTAAGTACAGAGCATAGCCACAAAATGGGGGCAAGCATAACCAAAGGTTTTGACTGAAACAAGAGTGTCAACCTATGGAGACTACTACCCGAGCATAGTACAACATGAAAACACATGAAAAAATGTAAAAATCTGTAAGAAAAGTGCAAGAAAATGCTAGAAACAGAAGAGAGAAATGGAACACCACCCTAAATGGGAGTGTAGTTAACTCCAAAATGGTCTCAGAAGCTACATAGTGTACAAAAAACATAGTGGGAGTCTCCTTCCACATCTGGGTGTAACCATCGTGAGCACAATGGAGAGGGTAAAAGTAAGGAAGATGAAAGACCTCGAAAGGAAGGTCGGGAGTTAGGACAAGGGCAAGGACATAGAGAGAGTAGGGAACGACCACGAAGACATCACAGACATCATGACAGGGATGATCATGATGAACCCCTACTCGCAACCCAAAAATTACCCATGAGATCTCGATACATTAAAGTGGAGAAGTATTGTTTAGCCTTATTTTTCTCATTAAAGAAATGGAGACATTACCTTTTTATGAGCCAAGTCAATGTCATTTGTAAGGACAATGTACTTAGAGCCATAATAATAAATATCTACGAGAGTAGTTGTATAGCCCATTGGAAAGCCATAATAGCCAAATTTGACCTTTTTTACATCTCTTAATCATAAATGAATGGCCAAGTGATAATTGCATAACTTACTATTTCATTGATGAAAGATCATGTGACTATAGACCCTGAATTCTCTAATGAGCATGTCAACATCATTAGTAACATACCTAAGGGCTATGAGGCAATTATGCACTTAGATAGAGCTTCAACTACCCATGGGACTAGTGTTTCTACCATCATAACACTTCCATTTGGTGAAATCCAACCTTTCACCTACCGTTTCAAATTCCCAAATACTAACAATGTGGTGGAGTATGAAGGATTGATTAGGGGAATGATGGTATCCTACAACCAAGGAATCAAGCATCTAATGATCAAAGGTCATTCAGAACTTGTGGTTAACCAAGTAACTAAGGTTTATTCATGCAAAGCCAAACATTTGCACCCTCATTGTGGCTTAGGAAAGAAACTAATACAACAATTTATTGATGTTAGTATCCAACATGTACCGCGAAGAAAGAACATGCTAGCTAATGTCATTGTGATCTTCACCCTAAGTGTGATCCCGAATGTATTTAGTAAGTTACCCATTTTAACCATGAACTATGCTATTCCCATCATGCAGAACATTAAAGGTGACTCTATAGCCTCTATCAACACTGCAACCCCAAAAGGAATGATATAATGATACCAAGCTTTACCTAATACATGATGAATCTCTACTAGGCCTAACTACTTCTCAAAAGGAAATTGTACTTAAAATATTAAAATAGTATTCCATTGTAGACAATAACACATTATTTTGATGGTCCTATGATGGCATATTGTTAGCATGCATAGGAAAAATCAAAGCCTGCATAATCCTTGAGCAATTTTATGAGGTTCTATGAGGAGGACATATAGGACCTAGAGCCATGCTTACTAAGATTAGATGACTAGAATATTATTGGCCTTATATGGAAAGCAACTTATTACATAAGGTTAAAAATTATGACACTTTTCAATGATGTAGCAACCTAATACATGTGCCACCAACTAAGCTACACACTACTTAGATAACTTGGCCACTTCAATGGTGGTAATTAGACATTATTGGACCTATAACACCTAGGTCTTGTGTAGCACATAGCTTTATCATCATTGCAACTAAATACTTTACAAAATGGGTTCAAGATATTACCCTAAGGAAGATAACATACCAACAAGTCTATAGATTTATACTTGATAACATAGTAGCTTGTTTTTGCATACTTATGATCATAGTCATGGATAATGGAACATAGTTTAATAGTCAAGAAATGAAAACCTTTTGTCAAGACCTAGGCATTAAACATTCCTTTTTATCATTGTACTATCCTTAAGCCAATGGACAAGCTAAAGCTAGCAACAAAGCTATCATAAACTTGTTGAAAAAGATGCTAAAAAGTAGTAGATGCAAGTGGCATGAGAGGCTTATTGATGCAATTTGGACCTATTGAAGAACCTATCTAATAGTAACTAGTGTAACCTTATATAGCCTGGTTTAGAATATTGAAGCTATTTTACCTTTTGAATTGTAGGTTCCATCGCTGAGGGTAGACCTATCAAACTTCATCAATGATGAAAAGAACATACCATAGACCTAAACTCAATGGAAGAGAAATAGGTGTGAACAATTTCTCACATTAAGAAATACTAAGAGAGGCAGAAACAAAAACATTTCCATCACTTGAATAAATGGAAGATCAAGAAGGAAGACCTAGTCCTCAAGGCTATATGTGAGCATGAGGACAAATTCTCAGCTAACTAGGAAGGGCCTTTCTTGATCACCAAGGAATATAGGAATGTGGCCTTCAAAGTGGAAAACATAAATGAAAATGAGTTGGCTAATTAAATCAACCATTCCTATCTAAAACCTTATTACATTTAATGCATTTTTTATAGGTACCAACATTGACATCCATGACCATAGTGACTAATGATAAGTGAGCCAACATTCTTTCTCTATCTCTAAGTGGACTGTAAAAGTTTGTAACAATAAGGACCTATGGTGACCTAGTTCACTAATTATCTCATATTTCCTTATGTATTACCATGTAACAACATGTTTTCTTTGTCTTATTTTCATGTTCTCTTAGAGTTGTGCTTGCAGGATGAAGCTTGAAATCATCACAAATGTGCAACTCATTATGGTAGTAAGTTACCACAAAACCTTGATACATAAGATTTGGTTAGCTTGTCCTATCATGTTAAGAGTTCTTATTCCACTTCACTCTTGTTATTCCCCCTTTTGAGCCACCATCCTGTAGCCTAATTATAACATTTCTTATCTTAAGAAATAATGTTGAACTATGCTTGACACTCATGCATTATGGCCATTTGATATGTTCTTCATCATGCTTAATCAAGTTCATTGAATGTAACATAGCTCATTCAATGGAAAAACCAAATCAAACCTAGCCTTAGCAATGAAACCGAATGAAGGTTTCATCCCACAAAAAAAAAGGTGAATAAAATTACCAAGAAGCTAAACAGTGAATGAAGAATAAAAGACAAATTAATGGCTCCAATCACATAAAGGGAGAAGCCTAATGACAAAATAAACCTTGGAGTGAGGTGTTGGTTCCTCAAAAATATTACTAAGTAACCAACACTTCAAAGCATGAATCATGAAAATCTTATTGATCATTCAACATATCATTGCCATAACCATAGCCATTATGTCAACATGTGGAATTCATTGTTAACCTTCATGACCATTTCCTTATATCCAAATATGACATTTCTCCTATATCATCTTATCATAACCTTATTCCATTATTACAAGCACTCTTTGACATGGTTCAATACTACTAAATTAAGCACAAAGAGGATACATTGGTGATGGACCTATGGTGGTGTTTTGTATTCTTTGTTGATGTCTCTTGAGCCAATCCTCCAAACATCAACAAAGAGGGATCAATGAAACACCAACAATAAAATTCATGTTGTAACTTGTAAACCTTCATCACCCAACCTGAGGCAAGATTTTATTCTAAATGAAAGGTTTATAGCTTATGAGCTACAATCTTGGATACTTTAACTTTTTGAGATTGAGAAATGCCTCATAAGTTGCAACTACCTCACTTCCCAAGTAGCAAAATTAACATCATGTTTATATTTGGGCTTGGGAAGGAAAAAATACCTTATGGATTACCAAATTTGTTATTTTCATGGGTTTTATGGTGGTTATTTCCTTAACAAAACTAGAGCTCTACAAACCCAGCATTGGATTTTTTGGATTTTCCATTTTTCTAGCAAGGGCCAACATACTTGCGACAATTTTCAATAATTGTACCATGAACAATGTGGTCATCATAACTTCCCAAGAATATTCACATGAATAGCATAGTCACCATATTTTCCAATATATTTCAATAATTCTAGCACAACTCTTCAAAGTTGGCATAGTTCAAGTGAACTCAACATGGTCACAAAAGTTTATTTATTATTTTTTGTATTTGAAGTGGTTTTGATGGTCCAAGGGTGTCAAAAATTATCATAAATGGAAAACTATGCTAGGAATTATGGCCTATTATAGTTGCAAACAACATTAATCTATCAACAATCATAGAAAAAATTTGCAGCTTAAAATTAGCAAACTTGAAGCCTATAAAAGCCAAACTCAAACACATTATTGAAGTTCCAAATAGTTTTGCAACCAAGAAACCTAACCTTTGCAAACTTGAGTACTTTAAAACCATTTTGACATTTGCAAGACTTTTGCAGCATATTGATATCTACTTGAGCACTAGAAACTCTAACTATAGTCCCATTACTATAATGGTCAAACACCACCATTTACACCATTGGTACCCAAAGTTGTAGATTCAAGAGAAAACTAGTAAAGAGCTTTTAACGATTCAGGTTAGGAAGTACTTGGATCATGGAATTTGACTATAGAATACAACTTGCCAACATCAATAGGATTCAAGATCCATTCAAACAAGTTTCCTGTGCATTTAAGTATACAATATGTACTCTTTTAACTCTATACTTTAAGCATTTTTGCTATTTCAATAGAGTTTATTAGTTCATTTTTAGTGAAAATTTCATTTCAAGTTTAATACTATGTTTATTTTTTATTCAAATCTACAATTTCAATTTTTTCTATTTATAGGTGATCAGTTAGATCATCTAGGGTACCTTGAATCCTTTTTCTTAAAGGCCTTTGAAACTCAAGATTAATAACTATTCCTAGACAAGATATTTTTAATCTTTTTCCAACAATCAAATTTTTCAAATGCAACATAGCTAAATATAAATTTTCCAAAGTTCTTAGTGAAATGGCTATAGACTTATGGCTATATGCACTATGTTGAAAGTCTCAATGTTTATCTTAATGCAAAAATATGAAAAGTCTTAGTGAAATGGTTGTAGATGTATGGTGGTAAGTACTATGCTAAAAGTCTCAATGTTCAGCTTAATGGAAAAATGCCAAAAGTCTTAGAAAATTCACTATAGACTTATGATGATATGCATTATGCAGAAAGTCTTAATGTTCAACTGAATGTAAAAATGCCAAAATTCCTTTATGTGTGGTTGAGGAGCAGCTAGATACCCCTACGCCCAACCATACGAATCATAAGCATGCACATAAAATTTGATCAAATTCTATGAATGAGACTAATTGTAACATCTAGATCTCTATGCCTTGATCACAATTTGCTATCTTTCCATTTGGACTAGTGGTAGCTTTGTCATGTATGGTTTAGTCCATAGTGAGGCATATGATGTTATCTAATTTTATGCTACCCCTAATGATGACAAAGAGATGAATTAATTAAGCTACTAAATAATGAGGAGTAGAATCTAAACTAGCCTATGTACAATGAGTATATGCTCTTAATCATCTATAAATGCCTTGGACTTAGTGAGGCTACTTCTAGGATTTCCAAGTGTATTTCATTATGTGTGCCAAACAATGCACTATTGGATTACCAAGTATTTACACTTAAATTCTCGTGATTAAGGTGTACTCATTCCACTTAATGGCAAGCATAGTAAATAGCAACAAATGAAAACATTTAACTAAAGAAAATAGTAAAAAATTAACAATTAAAATCAATAATAATCTAAGTGGATGCTGCAATGATGGGAGTAATATTGAACTTTATTTCCAGTCATGTAATGTGGCCAAATACGTCACACTTGAACAAAGGTGTCATATAATTACAAACATCATAGTACAAGCATGCACTGGGAATAGTAGAACTCTAAGAAGGCTAGCAAAAACTAAAAAATAAAAGCTATCTTCTCTACATTCTATCCTTCCTATCTCAACTAGGCACCCAAGTGCTATATTTATAGGCTAGCCCAGAGGAGATGACATTGGATATCCAAAATTGCTTTCTAGCTCTAACATTAGGTATCTAACATCAAGGCTCTAACATTGAGTATATGACATTGAGGCTTTAACATTAGAGACATCAATTATCTAATGTCATAGCCTAATAAAACATGACTCATCATATCCCCATGACTGAATGAAAACTCATCCTTGAGTTAAATAAAAATGAGGAACAAGTTCCTTACAAAATATTGGAAAGGTATGGGATTATTGATTGAATTAAATAATAAAAAAAATAATTAACTCTTGCATGTTTCAGTGGTGTAATAAAAAAAATGGGACACATTATTACAGAATAAAAATAGGAATGCTCATGTGGTGCCCAAAGGTGGTGTCTCCTCCATTGGTTGCTTTCCTTTTTCATCAAGCTTTTGAAATTTGTAACGATTCAACAATGCTTGCAACTTCTCCTCTCCTATCCTTGGGTCATGTACTGTCTAGGCTATTGAGTTAATGTGTGAGGGTGTTGATACATTCCAAGGACATGGTAGTTGTAGAAAAATCAGATTAGCCTTTACATACCATGCCACAAACTACTGGTGGTCCTCCCCAAAGGCATCAATTCTAGCACATAACACCTAAAATAGGAGATACCACATGGTTTAAAACCTAAAATCAACCTAGGTTTTTAAACTTAATATCTAGGTTTGCACATTGATTATTGTGGTGGTGATGTTGCTTATTGATGCACTATTAGTGTGGTGCATGAAGGGCATGGATAAGCACTATTGATGCAAGAATTGGACATCAGAGATCTTTTCCTAGTGATATATAAGGAAAATGCATTTGAAAATATTGAGAAGAAACAAGTTCCATGCATTGCGTACAACGATATAGGATGCAATTGCGTGTAGAAACTCTAGTTTGTGAAATGAGCATCTATTTTCGCATCTAAGTAGTGTGAACATGAAGCAAATAGGAACATAACACAACAAAAGTTTTTACACATTCATATTCTCAAACATATTCTTACAAAATGTAGAATAAGAACCTTTCAACATGATCAATCCCTTTAGTGGAAAATTCATTCACCTTTTCAAATTTCAATCATATTTCTAAATCCATCTTACATAGCTCTCACATACTTATTTTTACCCCACCTATAATGATGATCATCAACATCTCATGTGATCCTTTATGGTGCTCTAGAGGTCACTAAAAATCTTGAACAAATATTAGGAGAACTGGAGAGTGCTACTCGCTTAGCTTGATATTTGCTAAATTAGAAGTGAAAACTTCAAATTAAAAATGATTGACTTTGCATAAGTAATGAATCAGTCTTATTTTTTTTCTTCTTTATTCTTTCTCTCTCTTTTTATACTCACAACTCCAAGCATATGCATATAGAGGAAGGAGAAGGAATGATGGGAAGATATGGAATAATAAACCCTTCAAGTAAACCCGTTGAAATATTAACTTATGAAGGTTGACTAGGCAAAGGTTGCTACCAAAAGTACATTAGAAAAATCTATGATTATTTAATTAGATGTTGAGATGTACTTAACAAGGATGATCCACTAGAAAAGAACATGAGGTTCAATCCAAGGTCATCAAAGATCTCCTTTCATTTTATAAATTAAATGCTTGATTTTCTTTGTGTTTACTTTTTCCATCTTCCCTCTTCTTAATTTTCTCTGAGAATTGTTATTAATTATCCTTTTACATTTGACTAAAGCTTTTTTCCAACATTGAGAATCTTTGGAATATATTGACACCCTAATTTAACTATTTGATAAGCCTAATCTTCAAAATTTTTGACATCTATTTCTTTCACTAGTTTATGTTTGAATTCTTCTTCCAACTGTAGTATCCTTTGAGGGATCCTTTTATCATTGAATCTTAAATTCATCAACTCAACCTTTAAATTCTCCTATGTTCTAGAGAAATTGAATTATTTGATGATCATCTTCAAATACTTGAAAACATTCTTTGTTATTAGGGACCATTGATGTCAATTTTAATTTAATTACTATTTTATGACTTCTAGTTATTTTTTATAACTCCTAAGTTAAAGTTACTACTTCAAGTTTGTCAACCTTTTAATTCTTTTTGCTTGAAATATTTTCAATTTTATATTCCATGAAATTTCTGAGTAATTCTAGTATCATTTGCTTATAAGTTTTAAGAAGTGAGCTCTTAACATTACATTTTTCTTTAACTTGATCACATATGAGCTTTGAATCTCCTTTAACCACTAATTTGATATTTTCTTTTTCATGTGTCATTTCCAAAACCTTTACATAAACCTTCACATTCAACTCTTTTATTTTTACAAAGAAATTATAAACATATAGCCTTCAAATGTACTTGATTTTCTAGACTGATTGAAACAATGTCAATTCCTGATCCTTTTGAATTACAAACCTCATCAAAATATAATTGCTAGAATTCTTCTGATTGATCCTTAGAATACATAACTTATATTTCTTAGATTAAACTAACTCCTAATTAAACTTCTCTTGATTCATCTCTTTTGTTTTTCTCCATCTAAAGTTACATTCTTTATCATTAGTGGTTTACTATATATATAAATTTGATTTGGTTCATCTCTCCATGGTGACCACATGTGTGAATAATTAGTAGCTATATATCTACAAAAATTTTATCTCCAACTTTTACTTAATAATAAGCTATAGGAATCAATGATATCGACTAATTGAATAGTGACTCTACTTCTAATCCTTAGATCTGAAGCTAACTAAAGAAACATGTTTGATAATTGGCCTACTATCTTAACATAGCTTTTTTCAACATGAAAAATTTTCTTATCTGATTGTTTAGGTTTTAATCCAAGTTGATCATACATTGTCATTAACATTAATGTTGAAGTAGCTTCTGAATCAACCAAACAATTATAAAGATACCTTCATTTTAACTTAAGAGACAATAAGAAAGGGAGAGCATCTCTATCAACCATAACTTGTGTTTTACTAGTAGATTTATCATTATAAACATAATTCATGACAATATCAACCACTTTCTTGTTGTTAATTTTCCTTAAAACTCTTTTGGAACATGTGTCCATTTGAAGTAGCTAATATATACTAATATTAACTTTAAGTCTTTTTAAATATTTATTATGTCATATTTGTCTTCATTTTAAAATCCTAGCTTTATAAACATTCTAGGACGAGGATCTTGATTATATGATTCATTAAGTTGAGGTTTTTATTTTGAATATTATATTTCTTCAAAAGCCTTATGTTTTCTAGTAGGTTTAGGTACTATATTTGGTGGCCTATACATTGTAAGTTAGTTCCTATGTACTCCTAAGTTCATATCTAGGCTCCTCTTTTTTATTGAACTCATCACTAGAAGAGTATTTCGACTCTGAATCCTCAGATTTTTAATCACTAGATGACCTTTCTAAGTAATGTGCTCATGGATATGCAAACTCTTTAAAATCCTCTTCAAATTCTATTATATTAAAATTAGCTAAAAATTCACTTGATTCTATTTCTTTGAATTCTACCTAAATATCCAACTTTTTAATTTTTCTACCTGGATTTTTACTTTCCACATAGCTTTCTCTAACTTAATAATTTTGTTTGACATTTCTTTCATAAGTTTATCTTATGTTGTCTTGAGGAACATGTGACTATTGTTACATTATGAATGTGAAACAAAGACAGGGTATAGGCACCTCTTTGAAATCACATTCTCCTGAAGGGCAAGGATGTTTCCACCCTTAATCCAACCATCATGGTGAGGGATGCTTCCTATCTATGCAACCACTACGAACCAAAACTCAAGATGATGGAAATGTCCCTATCCTCAAGGAGAATGTGATTTTGAATAGGTGCCTACAGCGAGTCTTCATTTTGCATTCATAATGAGATGATAGTTGCATGTTCCTCAAGATGGCACATGGTTCCTTTTATTGAGTTAAGATAAGATGAATGACTCTAAGTTAGAATTCATGCTAGAGATGGTGATTTTTATTTTTTAGTTGCTATGTGACTCATGGTATGGGTGGCTTCACTACTCCTGTTGGCATGTGTTGATGGTACTCCTTTGTCCTACCTACATAGTAGGGCACTAGGGGCCATGCAATTCCATTTCAAGAAATTTGCAAGAAGAATCCTTTATAGGTGAATTAAATACATGCTAGGGTATTGTAAGTGGCAAAGTGGCCTTGCTCCCATGATCCACTAAGATTCAGTCCTTTATCATCAATATTTGTGATCACCTCTTCTCTATCTCCCTCCTCCTTTTCTTTGGGAGCATTCTTTTGTGCACCTTCTTTCACTTTCACTTCACAGTCACTTGGCCACATCCCACCCATGCTCAAGTAGGAATCCATGATAGTTTCAACCTCTTTTGTAACTAATTAACTATTTTGAGATTCATAAAAAGGGCCATAGAGGCTAAGGATTACCAACATACCTAATTTCTTCAATTTAATAATGTTTGAAACTCGAAGAATATATTGGAGAATAATGGAGACCCGAGTTAATGATCGAATGAATGCTCTCAAGGATCAAATCAATGAGATTAGTGGAGTTTAAGAAGAGCTTCATCAGTCAAATGAAGGATTTGGGACAAAGATGTAGAATATGTCTAAAGAAAATAGGAAATTATCTCAAAGTTCATAGGATAAATGATCAAACATGCGAAGAAAGATGGATTCCTTTGTAGACTCTAAGTAATTAATAGACCATCTGACTAAGCCCTCAAATCCTAGCCACATTCCACCTAGATATCAACATCAAGATCAAGATTAACTTTCCCCTAGGGATCCACATCAAAATCAAACCTTTCTTGCTAGTCTCCATGATACCAATATTCCTTCTTTAGGTCATAGAGTAGAAACTAAAGTGAGGGATACTGGAATTGGCATAATACATCCAAAGAATTAATGACTCAAGTTCATGCCAAGAAAGTAAAATTATATCATTATGATGGAGCCCCTGGATCTAGTGCCAAGGTGAAGGATTGACTTGACACAAGTTTGTATTCACCATCCCCTTCATTAATGATGTTGAAATGTAATTTGTTCCATAATGCATCTTGTTGCCCAACGTTATCATTCTTGGATTTCTCCTCTCTCTTTAGTTGGAATTCATGACTATTAGAGGAAGCTCATACTAAAAAGTATCAAATGCATCCTATAGTTGATAAAATATTTTAATTTTTAAGAAAATAATATTGGTAAGTGAATATGAAACATGAAATAGTTGAAGTTGTTTCACAATGTTTAATTCATCAACAAGTCAAAGCAGGACATTAAAATCCAAAAGGACTACTTCATATTTATGATGTAACCCAATGGAAGTGGAAGGTCATTAGCATGGACTTCATATTTGGGATTGCTAACCTAACACTATCCCTCTTTTCTCATTCTTAAGAATCTTGTAGAATACATCTATTAATGTGTTGAGGTTGTGTGCTTAATCATCATCCATTTTTGGGGCTATTTGATTTGGAAAGTGAGTTGTTACACACTCCTTAGCAGATTTCAACTTCCATGATCACCATCCTGCTATCTTAAACAACCAACACTTGCTTTACTAAGTGATGCCTCACATTGTGCTCACAAGAGCACTCTCACTAGGGGTGCCTCACCCTGGGCATGTGAGGGGTTTAGGATATGATCACTTATGTGGTGTTTTTCAGCCCCAAAATTTAAGGTATGTTAAATTGCATCTCTTGGATTGTAATCTTCACATTTTACAATGAAATTTTAGCCTTAGGTTTCATGGGGTAAAATTTATAATGCAAAAAGATTACAACATGCACTTTCTTAGTGGTGTTTCATTAGCCCCTCTTTCTTGGTATCTTGAGGATTGCTCGAGAGGCATTGACAAAGAATACAAAACACCATTGTAGATCCATCATCGACATTTTCTCTCTATGCTTGATTTAGTAGTGTCAAACCATGCCAAAGAGTGCTTATGATGAAGGGATAATTGTTATGATGATATGGATTAAAGGTTATATTTGGTCATGAGGGAGTGGTTACATGGATTAACAATGAGTTCCATAGGCTAACAGCATGGCTACAATATGGCATTAACATGTTGAACAAGAAATTAGTCTTTGTGGTTTATGCTTTCAAGTGTTGGTTACTCAACACTTCAATTGAGGAACCAACACTTCACTCCAAGATTTCTTTGGCAATTAGGCTCTTTCCTTGCATTTTTTGGGCCATCAATTTGTTTTTCGGTCTTCATTGGTCTTTTTGTTTTTTTGGCAATTAACTTCTCCATTTTTTTGGGGGGTGAAACCTTCATTGGATTTCTTTGTGAGGGCTAGGTTTGATTTGGTTTTCCCATTAAATGAGATGTGTTACATTCAAGGGATTTGATTTGGTTTTCTCATCAAATGAGATGTGTTATATTCGACGAACTTTTAAGTGGAGCATGATGAAGAGATGCCATATGGCCATAATGCATGAGTGTCAAAGATAGATAATCATTTTTACTCAAGGGTGAGGAAGGTTATAATTAGGCTACTGGATTGGGTTTAAGGAAATGATAATAGTATGGAAATGACATAAGAACTCTTGGCAAAGCAGGAAAAACTACTTCAAAAGAAATGTGAAAATTCAAGCAACAAAGCATTATTAGCTAATGAAGAATAACATACAAAATATCCACAGATAATGGATTAGAGTTTAATTCAAAAAAATATGAATGAGACTTTCCAAAAATACAATATTATACAATAATTTTTTTAGTTCAAGATACTCGAAATTCAATAGATTAGCAGAATCAAACAAAGTTATCATTAATATGATAAGGAAGTTTGTTCAACATAACAAGAAAAATGAATAAAAAATGGAATCTAGTGCTACAGGCATGCCATACAACTCTAAGAATAATGACCATTGTTACTTCTTTTCACTATTATATGCATTTGAAGTAATGATTCTATTGAAAATATCATCAAATCAAAATAATTGATCATAAAGTTACTACCAAATAATCAATAAAATAAGGTCCAAATGCTACAAATTAAAGAATTTTATGATAAACACATTAAATCTAAAGAAATTATTATATATACAAAAACTAGTTAGCAAGAGAATATAAAAATAATTTGAAAGCAAGTGAATTTACTATTGGACAAAAGCTATGAAAAGAAAACCTAAAGATTGATTGTAAAACCTTAAAATTTTCATCCAAATTGGCTTGTTTCTTATATCATAATTAAGAAATTTTTCAAAGAAAACTCCTAAAAATCTAATCAATATGGAAATATTTTTTTAAAAAAACTAATGAATGCTAAGTATTTAAAATAATTTTATGACTAAGATATAAATCTATGATATTGTGACATCCCATTTCCAGATATCATAAAAACATGATTGTTTAATTTATCAAATTCATTGCATTATTAAGTAATACAATGAAAACATCATAAAATACTTAATGAATTAATTAGTAAATGATTAATTTGTACTCAGAATAGGAAGAGAAAAAGGAAAAATTTTATTAATAAGAGAAAGTATTGTAATGCCATCTAGGTTATCTTCCCATGCTACTTAAGCCTTAGAGGCAATTTAGCACTGTCACCATGGTTAAGTTTTCCAACCAAAGGGTTGATTAGTTCCTTCTTATCCCACATCACTTGGCTCCTATTACTTGCCTTTCTAGGCTCCACAACTCCATGCGAGTAGGACCTCTAAACCTAGCCTTAAATGGCATAGATCAAACCCATTCCTGAAGCATACATGAATAATCGTAACTTCTCATAATGGGTAACCCCTTCATTTTAAGGTTAATTAAAATGCACAATATGTTTCTATACTTAACAAAGAATATGATGTTACAATCTACTCCTCTTAAGGATCCAACTCATCCTTAAGTTTATCTACCAATATCTAGATTCTTAGTAGTTGAACTTCACTTTCATCCTTTATAAGAATGAATAGTTATAATGGAGGAACTTGAAGATAACATTGTGTTACCACTTGATTTCTTAGTTCCATTGATGCTTATGGTAGCACTGGTGAGAGTTGAACTCGTAACATCTGCCAATGATTACAAGGTGGTGGATGAGATGTCTAGGCCTTATTAATCCATTTAAGACTAACTATGAAAATATTTTTTCATGAAGGCAAATTGTGAAGATACTGAGAGAAAGAGGATTATCATTCTATTAACATTGCAATCTAAAAAGGAGCAAATATATTCTTAATCTGATAGATCATATTGCCAAAATCCTCCATCCTTTGTTGTAGATGATATGACAAGCACATTGTTACATTCAAACTTGGTTAGCAATTAAGAAAAAGGGAGAATAAGACCCAATACAAGAGGAACCTCTAGGTCTAAGTCTTCCAATAGGCCAACCAAAGATAATCAAAAGGGTAATGGAAGAAGAATAAGTTTACATGCCTCTCTATCATTCTTATCCTCATAATTGTCAAGTTTTGATGAAAGTGCACATTATTAAAAAAAGAAGGAAAATGATAGATGACTTGTTGAATACAACTAAATATACCATCATAGAAATGGAATAAGTGATAGTGAAAAAGATTAAGAAATAGCACATTACCACAAAGTAAGACATAGCAAGTAACATCAAAGAAGGCACGATCATGATAGGGACCATGATGAAGAAGATGACTACAATGAACCCTTGCTTGCTACAAAATGTATGATAAATATTAGGAAGAAAGTGTACATTTAAACTAGAGATAAAAACAACAACCAAATTAAATGGCTAGATATGAATAGTATCCCTAAGTTCAAAGAAGGATAGAATGCTAATCCATTATATAATCTACAAGCCTTCCATGATACCTACAGTTTGTAGAACACTGAAAATGAGTGGTAGAAGTTGAAGCTATTCCAAAGGAAACTTATTAAGGAGGATAAAAGTTGGTACTAGTCCTTGGAATTAAAATAGATTAGGTCATGTATTATAATGATAAAACTCTTTAATGATAACTACCAAATATACTCCATTGTGCTAACTTGAGGAAGAAAATTCAAGGATGAAAGCATGATAAGCACAAATTCCTTATTGTAGCCTTGAATAGGCATTACTCTTTGTTGTATAAATGTTTGGGACATAACTTCTCTTAATGGGAACAACCAATGCATATTATAGATATACATGTCTTTGTCTGCTTCTTTCTTATTTTTCTTATCTTTGTCTCATGCAAGGACAAACTCTATTTTGAGTTTAGTTGTGAATTATTCATCCATTGAGTCCCACATTTTCCTCACCTTTTCCATAATGTCTAAAACTAATTTTTGAATCAACAAGATCTTTCATTACATCAACTCCTTCATAGGATCTTTGCCCTCCTTCATGTCACATACACATGCAACCATTTTGTAAAGAGAGGAATCTTTTTTGTACTCTTATATGTTTTCCCTATTCTTTAACTCTCCTTCCTCTTTTTCTACCTAATTAATTAAATTTTGGATCCAATGGATTCTCATTTTCAAAAATCTCATTAGTTTTATTTTGTACTCCATTTATGATGTACCACAACTATTGCCTTTGACAAAGCCATGACATGGGTACCTATGCAACAATGAATAATACCTATTTAGTGCTACATCAAGAAATTCATGATTACCTTATTTTCACCCTTATATTTATTTTTTCAAGTTGGATACCTCAGAGTACATTTGATATTTATCATTGAATAGCTCTAGCATTGTATTCCACATTTGAATAGATTCTAGTTCCATGGATCAACACCAACACTCTATGTAATTGATAAGTAGCTTGAGGAACAACTTAAGATTTTTTCAATAATTCTTGATATTTTGCAAGCCATAAGAAACATGATAAGCTTGTAAATGATGTTGCAAATAAACATTCATATCAATACACTTAATGCAATTATCCCTCTGATGCTTAGTTGGAATGTAGAGAGCATCCTTTATGTTGATCATTCTCATTGTTTCTAGAAGAGGTTCATCATAATTTTCACATTCATCATGCTCATATCATGTTCATGGCCTCTTTTACATTATCTACTATTTCATTCATTTCTATGTCCTTTATCCTAATATCTATCTTTTCCTTGTCTACCATCCCTACCTTCATCCCATTTATGATCCATTTTATTGTCTCCATCAAACCTTATATCATTACCCTTTCTTCCTTAACTATGTTCATCCTCATCATAACTTGATGATGATGAACTAAAAGAGACATGTTATCATACTCTCCTATCATGATCCTTTTAGTTACCTCTAGGTGGCTTGCTAGAATACCTAAGCTTGGAGGTCCTCCTTATGTTGGATCTTGTTATTGCTTTTCCTTGGTTGCTTACCAAGGCTAAAAATTAACACAAGTTTTTCATGTCATTTTCATTGAATGGAGGAGAGTTTTGGTGATTGGATTTGCCTAAGTGGTATTCTATATCCTCCTTTTTTGACTATGATGTAAATGGGATGGTAGCCCTCTTTGCCTTTGCTACTTTATGATGAGCTCCTATAAAATAATCTTTTTAAAGTTGGGCATCAGTGGGCTTATAGGACCTAGAAATTTCATTAGCTATCTATGGCTATGAACCCTACACATACCTCCTCAAAAATTTCTATTGAGCCCTCTTCAAACCAAAGCACTCCCTAGTTGCACACCATCATGCTGACGCACATGGTGAGAATTGATGAGATGAAGGAGAAGAGGACCTCCTACAAAACACCTACTAGAAACATATAAATTTAATAGCTTATATGTTTCTTTCTTAGGTTGCTTTAACTACTGGACATCTTTCGTTTTTTGACTTTTTTAAGCTTAAAATACTAACATACATGGTCTTTTCCACCATCCAAAACTTCAGCATGTGACCACCAACATATGGAGATTTTTCTAATAAATTTTGTAATAGAATTGGTCTATTTTCATCACCCAAATTCCAACATATAAGCCACCAACATTTTTAACTTTTTGCTACCAATTTTGGTAGAATATTTAAATTTTAAACTCCATACATTAGTATAAATGAAATTTCCAACATATAAACTACAAATTCCATCTTACACATTGAAGGTTTGTCTAAAACTTTGTAAGAATAAGGCCAAAATGTAGGATTTTTAATGGGACAATAGGTAATTATTTATACCATTAAATTCCCATCAATTTACAATGAAAATTATTGGTTTTAAGGCTCTTTATGCAAAATGCAAATTTTCTTTGGGGTGCTTCATTAGCCTCTCTTTGTTGATGGTTGGATAATTAACCCAAGAGACATCAACAAAGAATGCAAAACACCATCACAAGTTTATCATGAATGCTTCCTCTCCACACTTGATTCCATAGCTATCAAACTAGGCCAAGGAGTACTCATGATGGTGAAATAAGATAACAATGAAATGTTATGAGTTTTAGATTAGATAAAGGCTATATTGGTTATTGGGGGATGATCACTTTGGCTAACAAGGAATTCCAAAATATTGACATAATAGTCATGGCATGGTAATGGTATGTGAATCGACGAAACAAGTCTTCATGCTTCATGCTCAAACTATTGGTTACTCAATGATGTGTTAGAGGAACCAACACTTCATTCTTTGGATTCTTTAAACTAGGATCCTTTCTTTGTTTTTTTGGAGTTATTGATTTGACTTTTAGGTCTCATTGGCCTCTTGGCTTTCTTCATAATTTGCTTCTCCTTTTATCTTTTTTCTTCTCTCCTTTTTTTTTTTGGATGAAACCTTTATTAGGTTTCATTACCAACATTGAACTTGGTCTTGTTTTCTCATTAAATGATATATGTTCATCCAATGAACTTGATGTCAAAGCATGTTCAAGGAGATGTCACATGTTCATGATGCATGAGTATAAAACATAATCATTTATTACTATTAGGGCAAGGAGGACTATGGTTTGGCTATGGGATTATGGCTTAAGACGGATAATAGAAGTGATGTGAGGTAAGTATTTTTGGCATGGTTGTAAAATCCAACTAAATATCATGTATTGAGATCACATGGGACCTTACCACTGTAATGAATCACACTTCTGTGATAACTAAGCTTCATCTTGCAAGTAAAACTCCAAGAAAGTAAGAAAACAAGTCAAAGAATACATGTGATTATAAGAGATTGCATAAGGCTACATGAGATAACAAGTAGAATACAAGCCATCATTGGTTACAACTAGTATGACATGAAAAATCTATATTTTGTGTTACAAGTTTATACAAAGTTTGTAGTTCCTTGAGATGCCAAAAATAAACGACAAGAGATCACATAGGCTCACCTTTTGTAAGCTAGAAAGATCATTAATGTCAATCATTCTTCAATATCTATAAATAAAATCAAAAAAATGCTACAAGAAAATAGGCTAGTGTTAGATATAATAAGGTTTGAGATAGGAATGATTAACTAGATTGGTTAGTTCATTCCCATCTATGTCCACCAATTTGAATGCTTCATTACCATAAGCTTTGGCGACCAAGAAAAGTCATTCCCAATTTTCTAAGAACTTGTCTGCATGTTTTAAAAATGGCCTTAAGGACAAGGTCTCCTTCCTTGAATTTTCATCTATTTAGATCATGATGATGCTATCTTTTCTACCTCTCTTAATATCATTCAATGTGAACAAGCATTTGTATTTGTTGCTCCTCTACCAAATTGAGATCACTAGTACATAGCTCCTTATCTTTTTCATCATTAATGAAGTTAAATAGAGCTACCCTTAAGGATGACACTTAAAACTCAAGAGGCAATACAAATTTAGATCCATAAATAAGGCTATATAGGATGGCTCTAGTTGTAGTTCTAAAGCTTGTCCTATAGGCCCAAATTGTGTACAAATCATTCATTCCACTTGTATCTACTACTATTTAGCATCTTTTTAAGTAGATTTATGATGAATTTGTTACTAGCTTTGGATTGTCCATTGACGTGTGGATAATACAGTGATGAAAAAGAATGTTTAATGTGTAATTTTTGATAGTAGGTTTGTGTTTCTTGGCTACTAAACTATGGTCCACTATCTATAACTATGGTTAAAGGTATGCCAAAATAGGACAGTATGTTGTCTAATATGAATTTATAGACTTATTGAAATGTTTTTTTCCTTATAGGAATAGCTTCAACATACTTTGTAAAATATTCAGTTGTAGTGTTGATGAAGCTATGCCGTATGGAAGACTTAGGTGTTATAGGTTCAATAATGTCAATCCCCCATCATTGCAATGACCATGTGATTTGTGTAGTATGTAACTCAATTGGTTGCACATGTATTAAGTTACTATGAAGTTGACAGGCATTACAAGTTTTAACCTTCTTCAGGTAGTTATTGTCTATATATAGCCAATAGTATTCTAATTGTTTGATCTTTTAGGCCATGGCTCTAGGTTCTATATGTCCTTTACATATGTCCCTGTGAGCCCACTCTAGGACTATATGAGCTTTTTCTTTACCCAAGAATACCAATAAGATACCATCATAGGAACTTTGACATAATGTGTTATCAACTATGATAATATATTTTTTTAATCATTTACATAAAATGTCCTTTTGAGAGATATTCAAGTTTTGTGATATTCACCATGCATCAAGTAAAAATTGATGTCATCATACCACTCTTTTTGAGGGACATTGTCAATAGTGACTATAGCAATGCTAATGGGAACAACATATTTCTCTATTAAGGAGGGTAACTTACTAAACACATCTGGTGTCACACTTAGGACCAAGGTTGCAATGGAATTGACCAAGGTATCCTCAGTTTAGGGTATGTGCTAGATGCCAACATCTATAAATTGTACAATGAGTTTCTCAGCTAGGTCATAATAAGGTTGTAAATGTTTGGATTTGCACTTATAAACCTCAGTTACTTGGTTAACTATGAGTTGAGAATCACCTTTTATCATCAAACATGTAATCCCTTGGTTATGAGCTATGATCATTCCTCTGATTAACTTTTTATATTTTGTTATGTCATTGCTACATGGAAATTGAAAATGATAAGTAAAAGGTTGGGTCATACTAGAGGGTGATATTATGATGATGGAAAAACTTGCCTCATGGGTAGTTGAAGCACCATAAAAGTGCATGATGGCCTCATAACCTTCAAATACTTCGTTAACTTTATGGACATGCTCATCAGGTCACTTAGGATCGATGGCTATGTTGTTCTTAATTGGGGAAGTTGTGAGTTGAGAAACTATAACTTGGACTTTAGTTGATGCCTACAAGATTTAATGCAAGTCAAACTCAACTATTATGGCCTTCTACTAAGTTATTCAAATGCTCTCATATATATTAGTTATTATGGCTCTCAACGTGTTATCCTTACATATGATGTTGAATTGACACCTAAAGAGGTAGTGTCCCCACTTCTTCAAGAAGAAGAATAGGGCTAAACAATACTTCTCGACCTATGTGTATTAAGTCTCGTAGGCTACCAACACATAGCTCAAATTATAAATGGACAGGTTTATTCCATCATCTCATTTTTGATAGAGCAGAGAGGCTATGGACATGTCATAAATCACAAGGTATATGTAAANAGTGTTGCATGGGTTGTAGCTTATCTATAAGTCTTGAGATGAACCTATGAGTAAATTGCAATCTACCTTGTAATCCATGTAGCTTCTTAAGGCTAGTTGGTACTACCAAGTTGGTTATGACTTTAACCTTATCAGGATCGACACATATCCCTACCTCAGAAACTATGAAACCAAGAATTTTTTCTAGTTTTGATGCCAAAGAAACACTTCTTAGGATTAAGCCTAAGATCATATTTGAGACATAATTTGAGTTCTAAATTAAGGTCATGTGCATGGTCATTAGTCATCTTGGACTTGACAGTTATGTCATCAACATAATCGTTAAGCAACCCTAGCATGTAGTCACTAAATATCTGGGTCATGGCTCATTGTTAGATTGCACCCTCATTCTTTGGACTGAATGTCATCATGGTATAATAAAAGGTACTCCAAGGGATCATGAAGATTGTGTACAACTGATGTTCTAGGTTTATCCTAACTTGCTTATATCCAAAAAAAACCCATCCATGAAGAATAGGAAGGCATGACCATCCAAACTATTAATGAGTTGATCAATACTAGGTAATGAAAAATCATCTTTAATGATTATCTTATTAAGGTCTTGCAAATCAATATAGATACAAATGCTTCCGTTCTTCTTGGGAACTACCACTATGTTGGATACCTATTCAATGTAATCAATAGCTTAAATGAAACCAACTTGGTAAAGTTTCTTGATCTCATTAGGATTTGATACTAGGATGGAGTATGATGTTATGTTACACTAAATGTGGTTTAGGTCCTGCCATGTCCTTGTATGACCAAGAAAAGGCTTTAATATTATTTTTAAGGACCTTGGTGGTGTCTTGAACCTATTGTTGTTCAATTAAGGAATTTAGTTTTAGAATTTTCTCCTTAGTAGTGTGTGTTGTAATGGAAACCTCAATGAGAAAGTGCTCAATAATGTCACCATCCTTGAGGTCAAAGGTTTTGACTATCTACTTAGGCCATTCAAGAGACTTTTCTATGAAGTATACATGGTTAAACAAGATCCCAAGCACAAGATCTAGGTAATCAAGATCAATGGATCACTCCACATCACTATAGGATCCAACCAAGTTCAGAGGTAAGCTAAATTATACCCATGTGTCCATGTTTTGGTCCTACACATTAACCAAAAGTACATTGAGTGGCATCTATGTGATATGATTTGCTAAACAAGGCTACATTGATGGAAAATGACATAGTAATAGAGCATCAAGGGGCACAATAGTGTTCAATCAAAGTAAGAAAAGGTGTAACAAGGCTAATTAATGTCATAAATTATTGAAAATGATGCCAAATGATATTCAGTTACACCAAATGAAGGTGAAATGAGACCTAATGTGATCAAACTATATCAAAATGAGACCAAATGATATTAAAAAAAATGAAAAGTGACATCAAATGGGATAAAAATGGTTCAAAATGATATCAAATGACAACAAATGAAGTTTTAACAATGAATAAATGATGTCAAATGATGAAAAATGAGGTTGAGATAATGTGAAATGATGTTGAATGGTTTCCAACATGGCCTAATGAAGTCAACACTATGAACAATGAATCTAAATGATATCAACTGATGTCAAATGATGTCAAAATGATTTAAAATAGTATAAATGATGGCCAACCAAGGTCAAACAATGCCAAAAATTGTGTGAAATATCATCAAATGATATCAGTTGATACCAAATGAGACCAAATGATGTTGACTAGGTTAAACTCGGTCAAATAAGGTTGTACCAAGCAAGAAATAGTATAAATAAAAATAATTTATTTTTATTTAATATTTTTATAATAGGTATAACTAAAATTTAATGAAAATCAATTATAAGTTACCAAAATAGGTGAAAGCTTAAAGAAAAATGGTTGCAAATTATCAAAATTCATAAACAAATAAGGAAAATAGGTTGTAAACTATCAAGCTGAGTAAAAAGCTAAAAACAAAAAGTTGTAAATTATCAAAATAATGAAAAAAAATTTAAGAAATGAGTTTTTAAACTTTTAAATAATAAAAAAGCTAGCAAAAATTAATAAAACAAAAAAAAAGTTTGTAAACATAGAGAAAGCTTGTAGAAACTAGGACTAAACTACTTGAAACGTGATTTTTTTTATGCCAAAAATATTTTAAAAGGATAATACATATTTTCCCAACATGAATGAATCATTCTCTCAACATGGTGACAATTTGGGCTTGCAAGACCCACCAAGGCAACTTGTCATTACTCTGGGTTAGGCTTTTGCATGTGGACACATTGTAATGATGTTTGAGCTTTTTCTTAGTGGTAATGACTTCTATACATTGGTATTCACATTCACCAATGTATTTAGCTTGATTTCCAACTTATTTGAGTTGTATTCAAGGTTGGAAATGGAATTTTGATTAAATTTTAGAAGTTTGAAGTCTTCCACTATAGCACTTATGGTTTAGTGAAGAAATTTGTCATTTTGGAGTTGTTTGGAGAAAATTAAATACTTTCTAATGTCCTCACATGGGCTTATACATTGGCCCAATGTATTTAGTTTTTTCAGAAATTTTTGATGAAGTTTCAATCATAGCTTGGATTTTGCTGAATTCTCATGTCAATGTTAGGAAGAGAGAGAGAGACTTACATTGTTTAAGATTACATCAATTAATGTAAAGTCTTTCTACTATCCAAATTTTTGTTTAGAAGTTGACCAACATGTGAGGCATTAATACTCAATGTAAAAATACCTTTGGACTAGTTTACATTACTTTTGATTGAACTATCGATACTCTGGAACCTCTAAGGCAACAACTACGGTTTTGACTAAAAATCTATGATTTATGAGGCTATGCAAACCAATATTGAAGTTTATTTGTGTCCTTACATTGGTATAAATTTTGGCCAACGTATTTGGCATCAACATCCAATGTATGAATGAAACTTGATAGTTTTAGGGTGATTTTTCAGCTTAGTCCTAATCCTTCTAGCCTCCAAGTAAAATGGCCAAGGTTCTGAGGAAAGATCTATAGTTTCTAGGCTTATACTAACTAAGTTTTGGATATTATTTGGATTCTTACATTGGTATACACATTGACCAACATATTTTTCAGCAACATCCAAATTTTTGAGTCCATCTTGGCCAACTTTGAGGTTCTTTTTTATTCAGTTCTCTAGCCTTGCAATCTTCTAGGTCTATGCCTAGGATTCTAGAGTAAGATTTGTGGTTTGTGAAACTGTGAAATCAAAATTGTAGGTTTCTTGATGTTCTCATTTTTATATTCATGTTGACCAACATAATTTATGTTCTCATGTTGATATTCATGTTTGAAAACTTTTTAACAAGTTTTGATAGGTTTTAAAGGCTTTGAGATTTCCATCTCAATGCCTAAGTTTTTTTCAAAAGGATTAATAGCATTTAGGATTATTTCTAATAATGTATGAGCTTACTTAATAATTAGTATGTTTTCTTAAGATTTTCCATGTTGATTCATACATTGGCTAGTGTATTTGACTTGGAATCCCAACATATTTTAACTAGTCTTCTAATGTATCCACTTCCTTATGCTAAATTTTGGTGTATTGGGACTTGCTAAAATCTTCGACTTTGGTGGGATCCTCTAGATACTTATAACTTAGATTAAATATGGTTAATTCCTAATCACATCCTCTCTATTTTTACTAAATACGTTGAATTTCTTGTCTCCAACGTATTACCAAGGTTCTTTAGCTCTCCAAGTTGGTTTATGCACTATCTTAGCAAGCATGATTAGGAAGGTCAAAATAGAAATTTTTAACCAAAACCTAACATAAAAGGTTTTAAATCTCTTTAAAAATTATCAAGATCAATGTGAATAAGGTTCTCTTGGTTTTATAAAGATATTTTCTTATCTACATTCAAGGCACTTCAGGATTGAAGGATTTCCTACAACCAACTCTAGCACCATAGCTATTTTTTGCCAAGTATCCTGAGTGTGAAACCTAGAATCCACATTGGTGGCTAAAAAAATAATCACATATCCCTATTAATCTTATCATTAATCCACATCTAATCATAGCACTGGTGCAATAGGGCAAGGATTTTCAGGCTTTTCTTCTCCTACAATCAAGGTGAAGGTTTGAAGCTCTCAGTAACCATGGTGAAGAGGATCAGGTCAAGTAGTCAAAATCTAGTTTTAGATGAGGTGGAGGATGCCATACACATTTTTTCAAGCCTTTAAGATCATACTATGGAAGAAGGATCTTCATCAAGATCTACCAGGTACCAAGTTCTCGTCAATTTTTCTTAATTTTTTATAGTTTTGCAGAATCATTTTTCCACCTCTAGGCTTAACTAGGTTGAAATTTTTCACTCTATTTATGCTAAATTGAAGGTTTAGGCCCATCAATTTTATCAAAATAAAGATTTTGATTTTTGGTGGTGGATTTAAGGAGATTTTGGTTTTTTCCCAAATCTATGCTCAACATTTTTTTGTCCTAGTTTCAGTGAATTTTAACTCAACTTTGATATTTTTCCTAGAATGTATAGCCTAATATTTTTGCAATTTTGAGTGCTTAGATGTGTTATTATTGGTCTTATGGTGATAATATNTAATAGAGGTGAAATTATATTTTTATGAGTTTAATAATTTTTTATTTATTTTTTCCCAACTCAATTTTCAGTGTTTTGGCCTACTTTACTGAAATTTTGCAATTTTTCGAAGGGAAAACTAATAGTGTTTTAAAATTTTTGGCTACATTTTGTAGAATTTTTTGGCTCATGAGAGATGGGAAAAATAGTGTAGAATGGTTTCTTATAGAGTTTGGAATTTTTTTAATTTTTTATGAGTTTTTCCTAGGGTGTTTACTACAATTGATTCACAACAAACTAAGTTTTCTTAATAAAAGGCTCAATTGAAAACTATCTCATTTTTAATTTTTCCTGCACTTGAACTATAGTGTTGATGGTTATTTTTAGTTATTTAGGTTATGTTCTCTACACTTTCAACTAAAAATGAGTTTTTATACTTTTTTTAGATGTTTTTTCTAGCCTCAAGGATCTAGGTTGCTCAATTTTGGTTTTGGTTACACAGTTTTGGTTCACTTGGCTAGAGTGACAACGTTGGGTACTTAGGATTGGTTTATGAATCTTGTGAAGTTTTTTAAGTATTATTTTTAATGTATAGAACTTTTTAGACAATTTATTGTAATTTACAAGGTATTTTAGTGCATTTTGTGAGGAGATGTGATTGCGTTAATACTCCAAGAGTCATGAAATTTCATACTTGTTATTTCCACTTTTTCATAATCTCCAATGTCCAGGCTTTTGTGAATTTATTGACCATAAAATCATAAAAAATTACATCAATTAGGCCCTATCATTTTCATTTTTACCCTTTAGTTTTGTCAAATTTTATTTTTTTGTTTATCAAAAATTTACAAGATTGCTTGTTCCAAGGATCTACAAGCTAACTGATCATGGAAATGTTAAATTGGCTTTTCCATGTTAATAAAAACTAAATTTTGGTTATATTGTAAATGTAGTTATGTTGGTGCACTTAATTAATTTTTATGTTTTGTATTTGATGTCAACGTTTTCATGCTAGTGCTCATTTTGGCTTAAACTTTCTTACTTTTTGTTATGACAATCATATGGTTTTTCATGTCCTTAATAGTTATGAATTTTGGCTATGTACAAGTCCTTGGTAAAATCTATTTTAGTGGTGGTGGAGCAAGGTGGTATCTTATGGTACACTAGGATAGCCACACAAAAGAATTTGAACCTTGACGTAAGCATTGACAATCATACTTTGATGTGGTTTAGACCCAGTGCCCAAGAGTTTTGCTATACTTAAACCAACAATTCAACTTGATTGTATGATCACACTTGGTGGTGGATATTGCTAGTATAATCATAGAAAATCTTATGTCTAGATCTTACAACTACATCTTGAAGTTCATGATTGATGATCTTGACACCTAGAGAGAGAGATAGAGAGGAATACTACCTTTTATGATGGAGAGTTCATAGATTATCATAGATTTGGAAGATGCCTGAGTACTTACAATACAATGTTGGTAACACTGTAATGATAGGTCACAAGGTAAAAGGTAAACACACTCTTCCAAAATCCTCTAGGAACTATCTACCTACTAACACTATAAGTTTGACTTTAATCTATTACCTTTGTTGTTTTTGGTTTTAAGGTTTTTATTTTAGTGCTAACTATTTTGATATTCATCTTTTTGCAAACATAGGGTACATCTTGGGGGATTGATGAGGAATGACAAAACTTAGTTGTGGCTTGGAAGTGCTTCATCATCTAGAATTTTAGTTTTATAGATACCAAAAATGGTATTCCATCTTGTACCAGTAAAGCATAGCAGCCAAACATGTACATACGTGGTGGACTCACCCAGATTTGGGAGCATACACATTAGCTCATCCTAAGGTTCTAGGCTTATCTAATCCTAGTAAGTTAAAATTATTTAGCATGGTTAATAATTTTAATATATATTATTATTTTTATTATTTATTATATTTTTATTTTTACATTTTTTTTATTTATGTTGTTTCTTATCTTTTTAAGTTTTCACGAGAACATTTTCACTATGTTGTGTAACAAATTGTGTGTGTAAGTCTATAATTGATGTGACTATTTCAGTGTGTTCTAAAAAGAAACTTCAGCTCAAGTGAGGTGAAGTAGA
>MNCI01032870.1:109759-123840 GCA_015680685.1 Gnetum montanum | reverse complement strand
TCAATTAGGCTACCCACTTGGTCACTAGTTTAAGGGATGAAATCAAAAAGCTTCATAACAACCTCAATAATATTCATCATGTGCATTTTACATTCTTTCTTGCATATCTTAAGAGGTTTATGGAGTTCTTGGTGATCAAGAGAGATGGATAATGGGTTGCACATGATCCTTGCCAACTCTCTAGGCCTTGGGCTAATCATATCGCTCATGTTATATGTTACCAAGATCTACCAGTGGATGACGTTGAAAAATTAGTATCTATTACCACTAAGAGTCTTAGTGGTTTGTGTGGATGTTCCCCTAATAGCACAATGATTGAGCCTTATGCCAAAAGTGCCAATGTTAACAAGGCCAAAAGGTTACGTAGAGAAGTGGATGGTGTTGTTGGAAAGAAGATAAAGAGGCCATGTGTTGAAGACAATATTCAAGCTCCTACTAAGCAAGCATCCAAGAAATTGTCCATCAAGCCCAACATGGTGAATTAGGATGTTGGAGGTACATAACACATTTTTTTAATTTTAGTTTTTATTTTGAGTTACATATTTTCTTTATTTTTATATTTATTTATTTAATTGTTAAGTGTTTACTAACTTGTTTTATGTTTTATGACTATTGTTTTTGTTGTAGAGAAAGTGTAGGAAGTAGCTGCAAAAGCTAGTTCTCTAATAGGCCTAGCTCATAATCTTTCTGGTGTGTTTAAATTTTAATAATTTTTTTATGTTTTAATTTTTATTTTTTCATTATTTTTGTTAGTTTATATATATGTTTATCTTGTTGTAATTAGTGTCTAACTGTTATAGCCATTATAGGATGTGAACCTCCTTTAGAACCATCTACATCCACATGTCATGCCAAGTTTTGGGTAGAGGCCCTAGACAAACTAGAGTTCATGAAGGGAATGATGGATGGTATGATGGATAGGTTGCAACATATAGCTCCTAATATCAGTAATGAAAATTTTAAAGTGTTTTTGTTTTCACATGTTTTGATTTTTATAATTTTTTTTATTTTTAATGTTTTTATTTTTATAGTATTTTTTTATTTAAAATATTTTTAAATATTTTTGTATTTTTTATGTTGTTGTAGTTTCCAAAATAAAACGGAACTTCTCATGAGACTTTGAATGTGATGAGTTCGTAACCTTGTCCTCCAATGTTGATAGTGTCCCATGTAAGTTGTATGAAGGGGTCACAAAATGTGCTACTTATGCAAAAATGTTTTTTGAAGTCCAACATTCTAATGAGTTCCTATGGGAGGAGGTTATAGCCTTGAGAAAGAAAAACAAGAAGCTAACCAACAAGGTCAAGAGCCTTGAAGATTATAAGGAATTCATAGAGGTATGTGTGGCCAATAGGAATTCCTTGTGTACTAAAGAAATTAAGTAGTCCTATTATTGGAGTGCAATTCAAGGTAAGGTTTCTCTAACTAGGAGTAATGTAGAGAAAGACATGCAAATGAAGCTCCTAACTTAAAATTTCTAGGAATGGCATAATTATTATCCATGGGTATTAGAGTCGGCCAAAAAAACAAAAGGTTCACAAAGGCTTTACAAGTTGGAGAAAGAAAATTACATAAAATCATGACATGATGCAACTATGACATAGCGTAAGTACAAGTTATTTATTTGGGAGATAAGTACGTGATGTTTGCTAGGTCCATTTTTGCTATTGAGTGTTCTACTTAGCTCACTACCATGTCTAGGAAAACTAGCACTACTAATTTCTCTCATGCTCCAGCTGAGTGAACAAGCATGAGAAGGGAAAAGATCCTTATAGGAGTGGATCTAGGAGACATTGATTGGGTAAACATGAGCGAAGAACAAATCTTCACTTGTTAGAGATTGGTCTCTAAATATTTTCACCTAAAGACATAACTCCAAAATCCCTATAGGTTTGTGTAAAAAAAAATGTTCTAAGCTTTTGTGTTATATTTTAATATTTTTTATTATTTAGTTTTTAGGGTTTCACAGTTATTTCTTGGTTATGATGATTACTAATAGTTTATATTTTTGTTGCTTATAGGCCTCATGTAATGATGTTGATGTTGTTGAAGATGATGTTGCTAATGATTCTCCTCCTTCTCCTACATCATAGTTTTAGCATATTTTGATTAACCTACTTTATTTGACTACTTTTTATTATTTTAAAATACCATAGCCTTGGAGACCATGTTATTTTGTTATGTTTCATGTTGCATAGTGCAAATATTGCTACTATTATATATATTTATTTTTTGTTACTATTTCATCACATAGTTTGATTTTTGTTGACCTTTTGCTATGTCAAAACCTTAAGAAAAATGGAGAACATAGAATGTTGTGGAGTGTGATGTTTTTGTAGGGGATGAATGAGAGTTGTTATTAAGGGAGCATGAACAAGTATGAGGACTACAATCCAAATGAAAATACTCCAATGGTCAAGAGGAAGCTAAATTAACAAGAGGAGGTCTCACGAACCAAAGTTCAAAACATGAGAAGACGTCTACAAGAAGCAAAAGATGTGTTGGCCAAAGTGAAGAACATGCAAAGAAGACATCTCCTAGAAATAGAATATTTCTTCTTTCCAAAGAATATGTCTCCCCAGAAACATCTCCTTAGAGATGTTCCATCCAAGAAGAAGACATCTCCCCAAAATTGAAAGTGAGTTTAGAAAGATGTCTTCATCTCAAAGGAGATGTCTACATTAGTCATTAGTTAGCTATTACATGAATTTCAAAGAATTTTTGGAAACTTAAAGGCTATAAAAAGACTTCAAACTCTTGGGTATAAGTGAAGTGTTGTGCATGATTTATAACTATTGATGAAGCATCCAATCAAATGCATTGACTGGGCCATGTCAACAAAGCCTCATTAACGTAGTCGTGGCAACAAGATCTCGTCGACGCATCTTTCCAAGAGTTGATGTGGCCTCATCAATTTAGAGTCTATTTTCCACTATAAATATGCATGCACCCATCACATTTATGACACGTTTTTTAAAAATTGTAGTGAAGCTCTTGCAGTTTGTTCTCGCAGGGGTTAGACTATTTTCCAAGTGCCTGCAGAAGGAGTTCAAAGAGTGTATGGCTCTTTATTCGAGTCCTAATGTACCTAAGCCCATTGGCATGAATGGCAATAAAAATAGGCTTTTTGGATATTCCTTGCAACATTTGGACTAGATTACTTAAGCATTAATATTTTAATACTTTGATAATTCTCATGCTTTTGTTATCGCTTTATAGTTACAGTACACTTTCGTAGTCCACGAGAACACATAAGTATGACCATCTTGAACATATGTCTGACACTTGGCAACCCAATGACACTTAATTTCTTGCAACCCAGTAGTGATTAGGACATGCTCAGGATGTGCACAAAGGGTGGGAATGGTTGCTTATGCTAGGAGTAGTCGAGTGATAGAGTAGTGGAATCTTAAGTTATCTAGCCTTTTTCTTTCTATATTAGAAGAATTAGATATTAAATATAAAAGAAGACATATAAAAAAATCATATGCCTCAATCTCACTTAACCATCATTCCAAAATGTCACAAGTGAGGTTGAGAGGACAATGATCGCTCTAACTAGGATTTTGATGGCTAGAATTCTATGTGCATAAGTGCTTGCAGTCTTTGGAATTCGACTAGCTCCCACATGAATGCTTATGATTCATATGGTTGAACGTAGAGGTACCTCACCACTCATCATTGGCACCATTGCCAGGGATTTTTAGTCTTACGTGTGATATCTAGCCTTAGCAAGATCATCTCTCACTTTGTTGGAATGGATCCATTACACCGAAATATACTCATGCTAAACAACTTAGGTAAGAGTAAGGCACAACAAGTTATTTGTTGTTTAATAGTAATATGCCTTATTCTCATAAGTGAGACGAATCCAACCCATAAGTGCCCTAGCAATGTTAGGTGGTATATACTCATCCAAATGAGTATATACCCAACTTCACCTTCATCATCCATTAGGATGAGTAGATGTGATGGTAGGACATGGAGGGAAACCTTATATTGCCCCCTAATTGATTGGTTCCTAGAATGCTACTCCAAACTCTCACCAGATTGGGCATTCAAGACCAAGGTGAGGAGTACATTATGGAGGATCACAATTATCAAGACTATCATCCAATTGAGGTGTAGCGTAAATGGGACCAACAATAGGAAAAGCACCATGAACAAGAAAAGGGAAAATGGTTCAATAACCCTTTGTTCCTGCAAGACCAACACGATGATGAGGAACCTGTTTCTCATGGTTCTTGTTCTTCTAAATCTCCTCCCTCACATTATAACATACAATTTGTTGTGTAGATTAAAGGATCAAGTGATCAAAAGTCCCAAGATGATAAGTGATCTCATGGAGGAGATCATAATGGAGGTGAAGATGGACGTGAAGATCATGGCCATCATCATGAAAGAGGAGGGGATTGACACCATGAGTGTGGAATTTCTCCCCCCTCTTCTCCATCCTCTCATTCCACCTTATCTTCATCAGGTCTAGACTCTGATCACAACCATCGTAGAAGAGATCATGATGATGGTGATCACAGAAACTGACATGATCAAGGAGGTCGACGGGAATGGTGTGACCAAGGGCATGAGCGGTCACAGGAAGCTCACCTTCATGAAACAAGAGGTAGAAAAGATCATCATAGATGCCATGGCCATCATCAGGACCATGACTTTGATGAACTAGTTCTTGCCACTCGAAGCATGCTCAACATAGTGGAGGCAATTCACATACCTACCAAGCACTTGAGAGATTGTTAGATCAAGTGCCTTGATATGAACAACATTCCTAGATTTGAAGGAGGACATAATTGTGATCGAAAAACTCACCTACAAGCATTTCATGATGCCTAAACCTTGCAGAATATTGAAAATGAATGGTAGAAACTCAAGCTATTTCCCCAAATATTCATCAAGGAAGTAGAAAGCTGGTACCAGTCTTTGGAGTTGGAATCAATTAGGCGATGGAGTACGATATTGGAGCTCTTCAATGACAAATACCAAACTTACTCTAGAGTGTCCAATCTAAGATAAAAAATTCAGGAGTGGAAACAAGGTAGTCATGAACCCTTGGATGTAGCCATGGGTAGATATTACTCCTTGTTGCACCAATGCCCTGGTCATGGCTACTCTCAGTAGGAAAAACTCCGCCATATCATAGATGGGCTCCATTTCAAAACAAGAAGGACCCTTGGAATTTAAGCTCAAAGATGGCTATCTAAGTTAAGGGCTCATTAGCTTTAGCAATTAATTGAGTAGGTAGCCAAGGAAGAGGGAGAACTACAAAAGTGAGAAAGTCTAGAGGGATATAATCGAGACCCTTCCATCTAAAAGAGGTAAGTTTGATTCTGTGATGATGAGGAGGAATCACCACTAGATGCAACGGTGAATAGGAAGACCTTGCCCATACAAAAATTCACTTCTGAAAATTTTGGCCAAGGTGGATAAGATGTGGGATTCTTTGGATGAAAAATTCCAAAGTGTTTTACAAATCATAGATGAATCCAAAGAACAAAGTAATGATCGGGATCAACAAAGGAGAAAAGAAGCTGAACGTGCCTACCACAAAGGTAAGGGCAAAGTTGCTGCAATAGTATAAGTTGCAAACTCTGACACTGAGGAAGATGATGGATGTGACATATGCCAGTACAAACATCCTAAGGGATGTTGCCTCGTGGTGTCACATTTGTAAGAGTCTGCGTTGTACGCTCTAAATCCTCACTTAGCAAAAAGGCAAACACCCCGAAGATTGCCTTATCCCCAAGGAAATTCTAGGTAGTTCCACTAGCAATAGGGATATTATCCAAGTGGAGTTCTACTACAACCATATGAGCACTACCAACAATGGCAGCACCCACAGTCATGGGGGATGCCACCCCCAAGGCAGCAGTACCCTTACTGATAACTGGATCCTTATGGGTGCTATGTTCAGAAGCCAATCTTCCTACGAGACTCTTCTAGTCACGTAATCTTCCAACATCATTACTACCCTCCAGAATACTTTTAGGCCCAATCTCTATCACCTAGGGGGAAAACTCACATTTGCACTATCCTTTGCCACCTTCTTCTACCACACCTACCCATCAACCTTCAACTCAGCTACCTCCTACTCTGCCCATGCAGGAAGAAATACCTCCACAACCATAGCAACATAATGCCATGAGGACCATCAATTTACAACTAGCCTCTCAATCGAGCACGTTGAAATCAAAACTAAGGAGATGTCCCTTTTTCCAACTTAATAACCTAAACACACCCTCACACTCACCTACGGCCAGTACCCCTACATCTCCAAATACCTCTAACACTCAATCCTTTGAGCAACCTTTGAACCAAACGCCTTCCAACATGCAAACCATCATGTTAACACATGTTGTGATGGACTGGATTAAGGTGGGTCATCTCCTTCAAAAATTGGCTAATCTAGGAAGCCCCCTCATATACCTTCAAGTAGTAGGGAATAGTCCATGCAAAGATCTTTTGGATTCAGGGTCAGGTATCAACCTAATTTCACATGATATGTATAAGACTTAGAACCTGCCTCCATTGAAGAAAAGCAACATTCAGCTTGAGTTAGCAAACCAATCCATTACTATCCCCTTGGGATTCATAGAAGATATTGTGACCACCATTTTTGGGTGGTCCTACCTTGCTGATTTCCTAGTAATTTGTGTTGATAATTGCAAGGGGGACTTCTCGATTATAATGGAAAGAGCATGGCTCAGCATAGTGAATGCATGTTTGGGACTCTGAGATCTCTTCCTTGAAATTTCCAAGGAAAATCCTTTTGGGAAGATCAAGAAGAAGCATGTTCCATGCATTGCATATAGTGACTTTGGGTGAAACTGTGTGTAGAAACTCTGGTCCTTTAAGCGAACATCCATTCAAGCATGCAGTCAGTGTGCTGCTGAATCACAAATTCAACAATGCCCGTATGTAGCAACCACTAACCAAGAAGGCATCCAATGGCTGACCACTAATTCTGATAGAAGCACCCTATGCATGTAATCCTCTGAGAGCCTTGTATGTACCTATATGAGGATCATAGACAAAATGGAACAAATCCATCAACAACTTTCCACTACTAATGATGCTACTAATTGGGGAAAGTTGCAGATCCCTGAAAGCTTTAAACAGGAGCCCCTAGAACTAAAACACTTATAGTAAAATCTAGAATATGCATTCTTGCAGAATGGTAAGCCAGTAATAATCAATGCGACTCTTGTTCTAGAGCCAAAAAATAAGTTGCTAAGGATAGTGAACAAGTGGTTGATTGCCTTCACATGGTCATATCCTGAGTTAACAGGGATTGATCCTAGGGTATGCCAACATCGAATCTATATCAACCCTTCCATGAAGCCACAATGACAACCGCAAAGATGATTGAATCCCAAAATTAAATAGATCGTCAAGGATGAAATTGATCAATTGCTAAAGGTGAGATTCATCTACCCTATTGCAGATAGCGAGTGGGTCAGCCCACTCATTATTATACCAAAAAAGGATGACAAATGGAGAGTCTGTATCAATTTTCAATTACTAAATATGGCAACCCTTAAGGATCATTTTCCACTTCCATTTTTGGACCAAGTATTGGATACCATTTTGGGGCATTATTACTATAGCTTTATAGATGGTTACAGTGGCTATAACCAAATCTAGATTGTTCTAGAGGACTAGGCCAAGACAATGTTTATGAGTCCCTAGGAAACGTTCGCATATAGGAAGATGTCCTTTGGCCTGTGTAATGCCCGCAACCTTCCAATGTCTTGTCCTTAGCATCTTCCAGTAGCAAATTGGCAATGGTATAAATTTTTTTATGGATGACTTCTCCACCTATGGAGCAACATTCAAGCAAGTCTTGGACTTCCTTAAGCAAGTTTTTAAGTAATGTGTAGAAACTTATGGTTCAACTAGAAAAAGATCCACCTAATGGTGCAAGAAGGCATTGTTTTGGGGCATCAAATTTCACAAGAAGGGATCAAAGTGGATCCTAAGAAAATTAGGGTTATCCAAGGAATTACCAGTGTGCAAGAAGGCATTGTTTTGGGGCATCAAATTTCACAAGAAGGGATCAAAGTGGATCCTAAGAAAATTAGGGTTATCCAAGGAATTACCAGTCAACCAGGAACTATAAGGAACATCCGGTTGTTCCTTGGACACACTGGCTACTACCGATGCTTCATCGAGAATTTCTCGAAGATTGCCAAGCCATTAGTGGAGCTAACAAAGAAAGATGCTCCGTTTGTTTGGACTCAGGAATGTGAATCTACATTTTAAATGCTAAAGCAAAAACTTATAGAGACTCCAATTCTACAAGCCCTCGATTGGTCCAAACCATTTCACATCATGACAGATGCATCTAATTATGCATTGGGTCCATGCTCATGTAGCTAGATGACCAAAAGCATCCATATTACATCCATTGTGTAGGCTAAAGTATTATGGGTGATCATCTAAATTACACCACCACCAAAAAGGAATTAATGGAAGTGGTGTTTACCTTGGAAAAGTTCTGATACTATGTTCTTGGATACAAGGTGTTTGTGCATACGGAACATAGTGCCATCTGGTTCCTTATGAACAAACCAATGGTGAGCCCCTATGTCATACGATGGCTCATGATCCTTCAAGAATTCGATCTTATTATGGTAGACAAAAAGGGAACTAAGAATGTGGTTGTCAATCACTTGTCTCGGTTACGATGGGACAACACAGAGGAGGAGAGCCCACTCTCTAACCAGTTTTTGGATGAACTCCTCTTTGCTAGAGCAATTGTGAAGGAGGTGCCCATATGATCAAATTGGTTTGGAGACATCCTTACCTACCTTCTTACCGAAGAGCTACCAAAGGATTTGGATCATCAGAAGAAACAATGGTTTTTTCATAGAGCCAAGCACTTCATGGAAATTAATGGACACCTTTACAAGGTGTGTGCAAATGGCTTGGTTCGATGGTGCATCCCTGATGCAGATCAACTACACATCCTTCGGGAATCTCATGAGGGCCCTTGTGGGGGCCATTATGCAAGAATGTGCATGGCCATTAAGATCCTACTCATAGGATACTATTAGCCTACACTCTTCAGAGATGCTCAATGGTTTGTCCACTTCTATGATTAATGTCAAAGAGATGATAGGATGACGGCAAGAATGGAGAACATCAATCATGGATTTAGCCACTAGAGCCCTTCGACATTTGGGGCATTGACTTCATGGGTCCCATCACACCCATGTCAAATAGGAATGCATCCATTATTGTCATGGTGGACTACTATACAAAGTGGGCAGAGGTGGTAGCCGTCACCAACTGTTCCTCAACCACAACCACGCGGTTTGTTCAACAGCAAATCATGAACAGGTTTGGGATGCTGCATGCACTCATTTCAAATAATGGCACTCACTTCATGGGTGCTAATTTTCATAAACTCATGCAGCATTTGGGAGTAGAACATAAACTAACAATACCCTATCATCCCCAAGCCAATGGGCAAGCCAAAGTCACAAACTAAGAGATTGCAAAAATCCTAACTAGAACTATTAGCAAATATAGGAGGGATTGGAGCACAAAATTTAACAATTCTCTTTGGGCCTACTGTTCAACTTGGAAACTTCCTATAGGCTACTCCCCTTACAAGTTGGTGTACGGAAAACTACCAATGCTCCCAATTTAGGTAGAACTTCAAACACTATCCACTACAAGTGAGTTAGGTCTTAACTTACCCCTAGCACAATGAGAACGGCTCATCAACTTAAATGTGTTACATGAAAATTGATTAGTAGCCCTATCATCAAATGAGGTACATAAGGCATATAACAAACAATGTCATGACCTTAGGATTCGAAAGATAACATTTCAATGTGGAGATAAGGTTCTCTATTGGAACCCCACACATGTGCCGCAACGAACCAAGTTTCAAACACTATGGGAGGGGCCTTATATGGTTTCCGAGACCTTTCCATCTAGGGCCCTACTCATACACAAACCTGAAGACCCAACAAAAATGCAATTGGTTAACATGCAACAATTAAAACCCTTCCATGAACTACACCAAACTAGTGTCACTACCACTTTGCCAAGTGGTTGGCCATACTACATCTTTTGAATCTCCTCCTCCAAGCTTAGTCATGGGGGAGATCATTACCCATGCTAAAATAGTTGTCCTGGCTTCTTAGGTCTTTTCTATATTTTTTGTTTTACACATTTTTGTTTTATACCATCATTCGTATGTTTAACATTTCTTACCTACTCTTTCTCTTTTTTATATATAGATATATTTCATCTTTAGTTGTTTTATTCTATTTTATTTTATTTTCCTCTATTTATTTTCACTAATAAAGCTGTCTTATTGCCACAGGATGTGACGGTGTGATGGTTGCTCCCAACGGGGATTTGCTTATTATGGTTTGCCTATTATATCTAGTTCTTACCTTAGCATTTTGGTTTCAGGAAACTAAGTTACACTTTCTTTCATGCAACAAGCAATGAGTCCATGACAGCTTACCACTCACACTTTTCTATGGTGTCTCTGGATCAAGAGAAGTATAGTCGCTTTTCCATTAATCAACTCCAATAAATCTTAGGCCTTGGTGGATTCTAGACTTAGGAAAGATCCAAGTGGTAAGGAATAGGGTGTGACTTCAAGGGGATGTGATGCACTACGTATCCTCCCATGATCTCTCATGCATTGCTACCCTCACGAATTCCCTCCCATTTCATATCAACATATCACAAGAAGCTAACATGTCCTTGCATGGTGTGGTTCCCATTCATAAAAAAAACAAACAACAACAAAAAAATAACAAGAATGGGAATTCAAAGCAAACCCCTTGGATCAAATAATGGGCTACAAGCACTAATTATGGGACTCCGAAGCCATGTTACCTAGGCTTGAAGGTCCCCTCTAACTAAGGTCCTTCCTTACTTGCTACTTCCCTTTTCTTCTCTATAAGGAATGGGATTTGGTCTCTGAGGGCATGTGTATGTCTTGAATGGGTGGGTTGGTATTATTCCATCACTACGACATCACTAGAAATGGTCGGTCTTGATCCAGACTTGGCACGGATTCTTATCAGGTCACTTAACCACATGCTTCACAAAGGTACTTTATCAATCTTGACCTCATAACTCCATTCCACACACTCTTCCCCTCACCAACTACTCTCCATTACTCACCTCACTACTGGTTCCATGTTTTGATCATGTATCTTGATTTGCTGGTACTTGCAAATCCTTTGGTTAGTTCTCAGAGATACAAGTATTAACTCTCGATGGCCATTAATTAATTATGGGGCCCACAGACTCCTAGGTTGAAGATTTACAAGGGAAAACAAGGCTGAAACCTGCTATGGGGATGACCCACTTGCATATCCTTTGGTTCTGCTTGTTAATCTCCTACTCCTTTGATATAATACGATGACCATTTCTATACTATCCATCATGAGGCTCTCCCTAACCCAAGCTCCATATTATGATGTTCTCCTAAATTTGACTCTTCTTTTGCAATTGACATCCCTTCCTCTTTGTTTCATGCTATTCTTAGGTCACTGAGCTCTCGAATGACTCCATTTTTATGCTAAAATTCATAGATTTGGGTCTTTAATTCATCAATCAATGGTGATCAATGTAGTTGAATAGCTATGCTGATGCAGCCCCATATACAGAGCCACATGTGTTTATGTAGCCCCGTTTACGCTTCCCTGTTAACGCATCTGAACAACACTATATATATGCACGTCATGCCTTGAATTTTGTTCATTTGTTCATAATGCTAGGGAATTTTTTTGATTTTTTTCTACGTACACTCTCCTTCTTGGGCACACAACCTTCCTACCATTTGTCCACATCCAACTATTCTTTCACCCTTTTACTACCAAAGGTATGCTCTATGTTGTGGGGGCCCATGATTCTGTATATTGTGACAATATGTCTAATCCAATACTTAACACATTGAAGACTTAATTCCTCTTAGGTTTAATCAAAGAATTAGCTTTAATTCATCATATTTCATTGTTTGTTTTTAACCTTTCAACTACACTTAGGGAAGCCATGTGTAACAGTTTACATACACCACCTTAGATCAAACAGGATGCACGTGTCACTATCATAGTCGAGCCATCATGTAAAGGTATAATATTGCCATTTTGGGTAACACACATACATTTTAATTCATGGTTATGATGTGACTGCAGATGGCACCAAAACTGAGGCGTCCAAGGGAAGAAGAATTGTTACAACCTTGGGACAAGCGACCTAAAATCAGAAGGAAACGAGGCACGTGACCTCAAGAGCACATAGAGGGCTCACATGCAACTAGTCCTCTCTGCGAGGAACATGACATGGAATCTATTCATCAAATTCCTAAAGAACAAGTCCCGATAGAATAATCATGTGGGGACAAGACTCCAACAAGAGCACCACAGCTTGAGGTCACCTTGACCAAGGCCTACCTTGATGCTATTAAGCTAAAAGATCTGCAATGAATAGTACTTTAAGAATTAAAATGTGGACCATTTCTAGAAAATATGCCAAAAGATGTTAGAACTTAGATGCAAAATTCTCCTATGTGGCCAATCATCACATCCAGTGGTGAATGGCATCTAGGGAAAACCTATCTCTTTAGGAAAAATTGGTAGCTGGGGTTGTGAGTAAGAATCAAGGACATCCATGTGTCTTACTCTGTGGAGGCAATCATGCAAGCTCTTGGGTTTCTTGAGACCAAGGCTAATGTGGTAGAAATTTCAACAACATGGGGGTTGTGAATCCATTGTTATTAAGGTGTTTGATTTTTTTGTCCACGAACACCACAACTTTGTAATTTTTTACATACACTCTGGCACTTGGTGTGTTGCTAGCATCAGTGTGTATATTGATGTGTTTTTCCATGTGTATCACTAGTAACCTCATACCTTCCAAATTGTGACAAACTTGAGGATGATTTTTCACTCAATCATGGGGGTATGATGAAGCATCTAGTCAACTGCGTCAACTGAGCCACGTCAACAAAGCCTCATTAACGTGACCATGGCAACGGGACCCCATTGACACATCTTTCCAAGCATTGACATGGCCTCATCAATGCAAAGTCCATTTTCCACTATAAATATGCATGCACCAGTAGCATTTATGGCATCTTTTATTTAAATTGTAGCAAAGATCTTGTAGTTTGTTCCTATAGGAGTTAGACTATTTTCCAAGTGCCTGCAAAAGGAGTTCGAAGAGTGTATAGCTCTTTATTCGAGTGCTAATGTACCTGAGCCCCTTGGTGTGAACGGCAATAAAGATAGGCTTTTTGGATATTCCTTGCAGCATTTGGACTATATTACTTAAGCATTAATATTTTAATACTTTGATAATTCTCATGCTTTTGTATCACTTTATAGTTACAATACACTTTCATAGTCCACAAGAACACATAAGTACAACCACCTCAAACATATATCTGACACTTGGCAACCCAGTGATGCTTAATGTCTGGCAACCCAATGATGCTTAATGTCTGGCAACCCAATAGTGATTAGGACATGCTCAGGATGTGCACGGAGGGTGGGAACAACTGCTTATGATAGGAGTAGTCAAGTGATAGAGTAGTGGAATCTTAAGTTATCTAGCCTTTTACTCCCTATATTAGAAGAATTAGATATTAAAGATAAAAGAAAACATATAAAAAAATCATATGCCTCAGTCTCACTTAACCATCATTCCAGAATGTCACAAGTGAGGTTGAGAGGACAACAACTACTCTAACTAGGATTTTTATGGCTAGAATTCTATGTGCGTAAGTGCTCACAATCTTTAGAATTCAACCAAGTCACATGTGAAAGCTCATGATTCGTATGGTTGGGCATAGGGGTACCTTGCTACTCATCAACTATCAAAGAAATCATTCTATATTGTACTTGTGTAATTCATTTGTAAAATCATTTTTTTGATTGATTGTAGGATTGTGCTTTAAAGTACAAGAACCTATAATTTGAGTTACATTCTTTCCTTGTGATTTTATTTCTCTCATGTTGCCCCACTAGGGTTGATGTTTTTCTTGTGAGAATGCATCATCATTAAGCTTGTCAGGATCCTACAAGATTGAG
>MNCI01032870.1:39932-79199 GCA_015680685.1 Gnetum montanum | reverse complement strand
TTTGCTAAAGAACCTGTGATAAGGGGTTCCTCATCTCCTATTTTGCTAAGGACATGCGGGACCTTGCCCTTCAACAGTGCATGTTGACTCTCTTGCCTTAAGTCCCTCATACGTTGGGCATCTGTGGGATAATAATCCCTCATGTCAAAATCTTCTGGAACGTATTTAGCAAAAAGTTCTTGCATGCCAATCTGTGCCAAGGCACAGAAAAGCATGCAAGAGACTAATCGATCTAGGGGTAACATGATGTTACCTTGCAAATCTCTCCACTGCAACTGTTTGTCTTGATGGAGAATAAAAGTAAAGTCTGGAATATACTCATCGGGATGAGTATAAACTATCTTGTATTGTTTAGGACTTGGCTAATTTTGGTTATGTGTTTTATGTTGCCGACTATCTCATGTATGGTCCTTAGGTGGTGAGTTGCTCTTATGAGAAGAAGCAATTTTTAGCGGTGTGCTAATTCACTGTTATATAAATTTTTTCTTGATTAACCTAAAGGTTCGTTTAGGCTCACAATGATGTGAGTGATATCCCTTATGTTCTATTCAATGCACAAACACTTAGTCCTCGACAACGGTGTCAATGATGAGTGACGAGGTACCCCTACACTGAACCACACAAAATGAGCGTAGCACGTGCGATCCGGTCGAACTTCGTAGACTAAATGCCTAAACGTCCCATGGAACACTTGGGGTTAATCATTTGTTGTCTTCCCAGACTTACTTGTAGTTGTCACGGTGTATGGTTAAGTAAGTCTGAGGTATATGATTTTTATGGTCTTTTATGGTTTTTCTCCTATGCTAAACGGTGAAGGGTTGAGAGAGCTAACTAACTCTAACTAAGGACTAAGTCTAAATTAACTAGCGTTAGCATCCATTCCCACTTACCGTACACACCCTAAACTATGCAACTGTGGCTACCAAACGCTAATCGTTACTAGGATCACCACACGTAATGCACGTGCTTAAAGTGGTTGTACTGAGGCACTTAACTAGCCTAAACGTGATGAGTAGCCGATTCCTTGACTAGCTGTACACATCCGTAGATGCTCGTAATCAAGTCGTACTCATCCTGTGTTCTAGGAGTTGAGGGTGAGAGAGACTAATCGCGATGAGCAGCTAATTCCTTGATTAGCCGTACACATTTGTCAATTCTTGTAATCAAGTCGTACTCATGCCGCGCTAATGCAGGTAATAAATAACAAGTAAGAAATAACAAGTAATAAACCTATTCCATGCACTACAAGGTTTATCCACAAATCTTTTCTTTATTGCCGTACACAACTTGCATTCAGGTACAAACTGCTCGAATAAAGATCCGTTCACTTGGGGACTTCTACTGCAGGCACATGGAAAATATTCTATCTCTGGAGTGATCAATCTGCCAGAGTTTCCCTACTTCTAGCCTAGGATGAGAAATGAGGGGAGTGCTACCTCTTATTTATAGATTTGGCAACGGACTGCAATATCGCAGGGGACAACGCGATATCGCGGTGGCTGCAATATCGTGGTTTGTGCGAATCACGTCTCATCAAATGTGATAAGACTCTTTGAGCTAATAAGATGTGATAAATTTCATTAGGTACTGTTAAGTTATAAAGTAGCTAATATTACATGTAGCTAATAAGTACTTTGTTGTAACTAAAGATCCAAATAAGACAAAATTTCTACATAACTCTTGTAGTACAAAGATCTTAAAATACCTTAGTTGCATGTAAAAATTTCATTTTCATTTTAGGGATAGAAAGGGTGAAAACTATTTGGGATGTCATGGGGGTGAGGAAGATGGGGGATGGTGGAGGGAATATTGAAACTTGAAATATATTTTTTTACAATATTAACCCCCAAGATATATTGACAAATTAGAACTTTATGACTCAATATTATCCACTAGAATTGAATCCATGTATTAGAGTTACCAAATTAAATAGGATGATGAGAGGAGGATGTTGAAACCTAAAATAAGTGAAATATAGATATATACCAAGATTTATAGTCTAATTAGAACTTTATATAATAGTCAGGTGTTAGCCTAGTAGTATGATTCTTAGCCTACTAAACCCAAGTCACAAGTTCAATTCTACTAGATAGCATTGAGTTATAAACTTCTATAAATCTTAGGATGTATCTATATTTCACTTATTTTGAGTTCCAACACACCCCAATTAGAACTTTATATAACTCAGCATTACCCATTTGAATCAAACCCATGATTTGGAGTTACCTAATTAAGAGTCTTACAATTAGGATAATATCATATTGTTAGAACCAATATTAATTTTGATGGGAGAGGGGGATTAGAATCCCAAAATAATTTTAATGTAGTCTAATTATAATTGTATAACTCAACATTGTCTACAAAAATCAAATGTGTGACTTGGAGCTTTCAAATCAAGAGTCTTATCACAAGGCTAACACCTCATTAGTACCAAAATTAATTGACTATGTATACCTCAAAACATATAGCCAACATGATGAGTTTGATTCCCCAACCCTCTAATTTAAAAATAAAGTGGAATATAACCAATACAATAGTTTAGTAGTACTTAGGTAGAATGTAAAGGTGCTTCAAAGCCAATGAAAGATGGATCAAGCAGTTAGCTTATTCTTTGATAAGCATTTGTACATAAGAGATTATTATTTTCAGTTGTACTTGAGATGTCATCATATTCTTTTTAGGTTATTCGAAAGTATAATGTTGGTTATCTATCTTGGATATACCTATAATCAAGTATGTTATTCAAACTAGTAATCTCTTACTTGCAAAATACTTATTATACTACAATATAAACAAGTTTTGTTTAAGATATATTTTTTTTCTATTTAAAATGGTAGTGCTAAGATAATATAATAGAGTATGTTGTTCATCTTCAAGGGCTCTTAGCATGCATAGTCTACAAGGAAGTTATTCTATAAGAATGTTAATACAAACAATAAGGTGTTAACCTAGTGATATGGGTCTTGGCTTGGTAACCCCACATCACAAGTTCGATTCTACTAGGTAGCACTAAGTTATAAGCTTCTATAAATCTTGGGGTATACTTATGTTTTAATTTTTTCAAGTTCCAATATCCCCTAAGAATGTTAATTCATCCCACATTCATATCCCAAGGTGACATTAGCTTAATATAATATTACTAATAATGTGCCATATTGTAATAGAAATGTTGAGAATAAGATATTAACTTTCAAGTCTAATTAATGACCTTTGTTTGTGGATTAATTATATAAATATACTTTGGCTTTGCATTAATTTTTGGTTTGTCATCTTATAAATTGCTTGTTCATATTTTACTTAATATATTTTGTACCAAAAGAATATATGTTTTTCCAATGAGAGGTAGCTTAAGTGGTTATCTTATTGCCTTGTTAGGCAAGAGAATGCTAGTTCAAGTTACATGTTAGGCATCATTATATTTTGTATATCTGTATTCAAATTATTTCACTTCTGACAATGAGGTATTACCCTGATGTTTTAAGTCTTGACCTGGTAACCCAAGATCACAGTTCAATTCTACTAGGTAGCACTAAGTTATAAGCTTCTATAAATCTTGGGGCATACCTATGTTTTAATTATTTTATATTTCAACACCCCACTAATTTGGAACTCTAAGTTATAGGTTTTATTTTGGTGGACAATTTTGAGGTATAATGTCCTAATTTGACTATATGTCTTAGGGGAAAATATTATTTAAAAAACATTTCAATTTTCAACAACACTCCACCTCCCCTATCCCCCACCCAATCCCCTACTCCATATATACAAATTTCAACATTCATATTTTGTTGGCCATATGATATCCTGGATCTACTTATAGTCAAATAGTTTTAGATTCCAATAGTTCCCTAGCATCATCATGCAAAGCCACAATGCTTATCCCCAGGAGGGTTGGTAGATGAGTGAAAGCCTAACATCTTTGAGTAGTTATGCCCAAGCTTGAACTTAGGTCTTTAACTTGAGAAGCAAGCACCTTATCATCACTCCAAATGATGGTCCTTAATTCCAACACTACCCTACTTAATATATATTGTAGGTATATACATTATAAGAAGTTTTAAGTTATTGGGATGAAAATATATTTCTTATCTACTACGTATATGGTATGAGTTTGAATATCATGAAGGGAAGAGGGTGTTGAAACTTAAAATATTTTTTAATAATATTTACGTTAAAGATATATAGTCAAATTAAAACTTTATAACTTAGTATTTCCCACCAAACTTGAACCCATAATTTGAAGTTTGAATACGATGAGGCTCACTTTACTCACTCATAAGGTATACATGTTATAAGATTTTCAATTAAGTGGCATTGTGGTTTACTCTTAATGCTACTTGTAGGACATTGGATTAGTGGCTATTAAAACTTATACAAAGTATATGTACCCTTAAGCCATACAACTAACATAATAATGTGTTGTCACATCCCATAAGCTTGTTAGTTGAGTTATAATTTCATTAGCAATTCTATTAAGAACTTGACTTACTAATAAGTGATGGTAAGGTTTTTATGTCACTATTCATGTGGGAGAAGTTAGAATCCCATGGTGTTCATTCCACCAAATCAAATAACCCATAGGAGTTTGGTGATTAAGTCTTCATGCTATTACTTGTTAGTTTAAATATGAAGAGAACCTTTTTAACTTGCTCCATAATATTAATGAAACTAAAGCCTAGGGACATTCTGAACAAATTTTGGTTGTAGCTTTTTTTAAAAAAATTTTAAACATTATAGTGTTATAATGTTACAACATTTCTAGATTCTATCTTTACTTTCCATGAAAATTTGATATATTTCTATTAGATCCTATATGTCTATGATAGAGGGATTTAGTGGCAAGGGTTTCAATGATGAAGGTTTCAATATTGATCTAAGGTAGAAAGGGGTCTGGCATTGATATTAAGTGTAATGCCACCAGATTTGATAAGTGATCCTTCAAGTGGAACCACTGCTTCTTTGCCTTTCTATGAAATATCTAATGATTTATATGAATCTATTACTCAGGAACCTCTTAGAAGGTATGTTTTCATGCAAATTTGTATTATTTACCTCATTTCTCATGTTTTTTAAATCATTTAAATTTGGTTTGGAAATATTGAGATTTGGATGTTGTCCATGCTCATTATTTGTCAAACTCATTTTTGCTGGTAGAATTTGTTGATTCAACAATGGTTTCTAAGGGCCTTGATATTAGTGTTTTCAATCATCGTCATGCTTTATTAATTATTTGAAAGTGGACTCCCTCTTTTAATCCAACATCTCTTGAATTTCAAACGGTTCCTTATTTTGTTGAGTTACCAAATTTGCCATTAATTTTTGAAAATGTTGAAAGAGATATTGTCTCTCATATTGAGCCAATTGATTATTCTAAAACCCTCATTGTAGCTAGTGGTTTTCATAGAATTCAATATATGATTGAAGTGGATCTTAATTTGCTTAAGTGAGAATTTCTTATGTGTACTAGCAAAATTGATTATACATTGAAAGGTTGTTTATCGTAATCTTTCAAAGTCATGTCACTATCATCATTGAGAGGGTCACATGTTTGATTCATGTCCTTAATATTACAAAAAAAGATAATGTAAGCATGTTAGCAACAAGCTACTGTAAATGCTACTAAAGTTTCTTCTGCAAATGTTATAAATCCTACTAAGATTTTCTTTTATAGATGCTGTAAATCTTGGGATGATTTCTTCTACTAATTTTTCAATAGTTAGCTCACCCCTTTCTTTTAGTGTTGTTCAATAGAATATATCTTCAAGGAAGGTTTCAATGAAATCAGTTTCAAAAAATTCTTCAATGACTAAGGGGAAACAAATATATGTACCTCAGGTTCCATAGAATCCTATTATTGATTCAGATGATTTTCAACTAGTTCTTGATAATAAAAAACATCAAGGAAGTCTAGCTATTGGTGATTACATGTCAAATTGTCAGAATGAACAACATGTTCAATATATTTTAATTGCTGATAATTCGTTTGTAGCTATTGATTAAGATATGGAGATAATATCTTTGGATAATGTTGATTCTATTCATAGGGTGGGGGCTTGCTTCCCCTCCATCCAATGTTAATCTTTTCATGGAATGTCCAATTTCCTACCCCAAAGGGAAGGTTGCAAGGATGAAAATCTAAAAAGACATCCCCAAAATAGTTAGGAGTTTTCTTTTTATTAATTTGAAGTTTCTCCTCTCTGTAGTACTCCTCTACTTTCATACTCTAGATTTTTATTTTTAATATATATATCTATATATTTTTGGGTCTGACACCCCTCTAACTTCTATGATAAAAGTTATAATTTTAGTCGAGAGGTGAACTACTAGCCCCATCCAAAAGAGTCATCTTCAGTTAAGGTAAAATAATTTAATAATTTTATTGCCATAACAGTGAGGGTCAAATTTTATTGCCATAATAGTGAGGGTCAACGTAAATAAATAGTTATCATCATGATGCTTAGTTAAGAGATAACTTTTTCATGGAATTATTATTTTGGTTGAGATAATGTATATTGGTTTTGATTTCTGTTTTCAATGTGAAAATCATTTGTAAGTGAAACGATTTGAAACTTTATTAATTTGAGAAATATAAAAGATTCTTTTGGCCAAACAATAGATATATATCATTAATATATAGCTAAACTAGTAAGTATTCTTAACAAGCTAAACTTGATTGATAGTAATAATTTGAATTTGTCGAGACAAGGAAACTTAGGGCTAGCAACATAACCCCTGCCCACACACTAGGGTAGAGAGATTTGTTATAAGAGCTTCCCACTACAAGAGCTTCCCACCATAAAGCTTTTACACTATTACCACACCCATAAGTGAATGCAAGTATCAAGCCTACTTTCCAAAAGATAATTTAAATATTTTTAAAGGAAACTTTTTTGAAAACTTTTTAAAAACAAAAATAAATCAATTGACTAATTCAAAACCTTCCAATAAAACACATAGTATAGTCACCAAAAGTTCATACAAATTAAAGACGCAGCGTTTTCACGAAAACAGTGTGTCAGCCCACATACAAACTTGGAGCTTCTCTCTAATTATGTTTGACTTTGAGGAATTGTACGAGAGTCGGAAGTGGCAATTTTTGTGTAAAGACAAAGCCAACAAAGGAGGCATGAACCGAATCTGCATTATGCCAAGCTGCACGGTAATTATAAAATAAATGTAAATTCTCAAACAGCGAGGCAACGTTTAAGCATGCAGTAGTGGCTGCCACAACCGACGCCTCAAATTCCACACTTCAAAGAATACACAAACGGAAACAGCAAGACTAACAAATAACAATTGCTAGTTGTGGGAAACTTCGAGCAGGACTTACCCGTCTCTATTTAAGTTCCCTGCAAATCCTAGCGTAAAAACCGCCAAACCATTTCAACATCATCAAAATTGACTTCGATGACAGAAGCCAGAGCCAAGGCCGCCTCCTCTCGTTTGTTATCATGAGCATCGGCCTATAATGCTGTCGATCCCTGGCTCTGTTTCCTGGTTTTAGCTGTTTCATGCCAATGTTATTCTGTTCCATTGCCAAATATTTCTCGTCCATTTCTCCAAGTTCCGCATAAAAATTTTTCTACAGAGTTCTGGTGCCCACGCAAAACGGAGGCACAGACTCATCTGCCTGTGCCCGCTTACATGCTTCCGATGTCGATTCAGATTCTGTTGTTGATGTTCACTTGCTTCCTTAGTTGTTGCTGTTGAATGTTGTTGTTGATTCGTTTCTCTGCGTCTATGCAACTGCAAAAAGCCGAGTTTTCTGATCTTTGTTTGCAGGTTTGTTCTGCGACAGACTCTGACGCCGTCTCGCTCCAGCCCTTAACACTAGTTTTGAATGACTGTCGACATGGCCGATAGCGGTTCCTACCATCATTCTAAAAAAACAGATGAAATCTGCGACGGTATCTGCGCAGAGGTACACGAAATTTTAGCCTTTTCCTTCGGTGTTCTAATCTTCAGTAATTGAATGAATCACCGCATGATGCACGTTTGGTGTCTTAATTAGCAAATAGAACTGTCGTAACATTTAAGTTATATTCAGTGCAAATTGATTTGCCTGAGATATCATCTAATTTCATGTGCTATTTTTTAGTTTCTTTTTCTTTTTCCAAGGTAGTTGTCTCAGGCTGTTCTTTTGCAAACGAATTTCGTGTGCATTTAAACGCAAAAGCCGTTACTTGGGAGTCTAATGAGCGGTTCAACTGTGAAATGGCCGCGGAAAATAGTACCTTTTTAAAAGAGGTGTCCAGATAAAACCTTCGAAAAACCTGTGATCCATCGATCCCCCTGGTATTTGTATCTGACAAGAGAAAATGTATCGTATTTGTATTGCGTTGGAAATGATTCGGCGCTGGGCGCTCTTAACCTCCGATTTTATGCGAATGCCGAGACTGTTCCATGGGGACACCTGTACCCTGCTTCTGGCTCTCTCCATTCCGGTAACCGTCCCAGTGATCCCGAACGACGTAACGCCGTCTGTCTTCCCTTTTTCTTTTCTTTTCTTTTCTTTTCTTCTTCCCTCTGCGTCCATCCATCTCCGTCCTTTTGCGTTCTTTTCTTTGTTTCGTGTACACTAGTAATTTGTGTCTTACACGTGCCCCACCCTCAAAGTGGATGGCTGCTGCTGCTGCCATTGCCTTTCGTTGATTATCTGGGCAAATGGAATGGGGATTGAATCTTGTTCTAGGGTTTGCTTCTCGCTCCGTCTTTTGCGGAGATTCAATGTTTGAACGCCCTTTGCCGTGTTCTGTACTATACCAATCAATGAAGAGTCGTAAAGCAATGGCTTGGCTTGATTGGCGTAATAGAATATTCCCTGGGTTTTCGGTAAGCCAAAAAACCATGGGCGAACATGCTTTGCTTTTTAATTCTATATTGCATTGAAACGGAATTTTATGCTAATGTAAAGTACTACAATGAATTACATTCAAGCTAAATTCTATGTTCATTTATGAATGAAGGAGAATCAATATCAATCTTCTTACCATTTATGAATTAACGTCTACATACAATCTATTCGAATATAACTAACTAAGGCACTTGCTAACTATTAATAGACTAGAGAAACAAATTACAAGAGTTTGGCTATATTAATGACCAAAATAATGTATAAACACAAGTGAATTGTAACCTATTTGCATCAACATAGCATAGGCTTAGTCAATTAAGCAATGTTGATACAACAAATTAGCTAAGCCTTTATGAAATTGAAGTTGAAACTATGTCCCAAGACCCATAGGATCTATTGGGGAGATATTACATTTGGTGACCAAGAACCAATGGGGGCACCCAAAAAAAAATTAGTTTTTTGCTGTAATATTATAATGTTGTCTCAAATAGGTAGTCACAGCATAAGAAAGAAACACATATAACTCATCTTCAAGGGCTCCTAATTTGCACAACCTACAAATGCACTCTTTCTAGGGGAGTTGAACCGATCTTCCACTTTCAATTCTAAGATGATGAAAACTTCAGCAAAACTTGCTAATACCATTCCAATACTTGATTAGAATAGTAGCTAAGAGATAGTGAGCTTTTACATTTTATTTATTAGATCTAATTTAATGTAAATAAAATTATCTCTTGCCTTTTACATTAGACCACACATTTTTGTTAAAAACTTATGCTTAACTAATTGGCTAATATGCTTAAGATTTTGCTACACATCATCCCAAGTGATATTTCATTTTCTCAACTATTGCATCCCCTAAAAATATCGACCAAGGTCTTATGAATCCTCAAGAACTACTTTAGAGAATTTCTCTTGCTTTGAGACATGCAAGTTATGAGTGTATGTAATGAACTAGCATAAGGATTATGCTTCTAAAGGTAATAAATCACATTCACATAACAACATTGTGTAAGGTAATTGCATCTTTACCTTTAATTCATTAATAAAAAAAATTTTATTTTACACTTTTTCAATATCTTTCCAAAGTTTAGCACTAAGTCTATACAATAGGATAGATGACAGTGTAAAAAATTTGTTTTCTAACCTTCCAAGCCTAGAGTCCTAAATCCTTACACTTGTTGTTGAAAGCATATGAAGCCTTGAAATCTTCTACTATTCTTTCTCTAATGCATTTCCCCCACATGTAATTGTTCATATAAATGAGACTTAAATATTTTTTAAAAAATATTATTTGCACATTGTTACCTCCAAAATGGAAGTTGTAATAGATATTTCTTACACCATAGATCATCAATTTGGTTTTATGCATATTCACCTAAAGACTAGATGAGCGACAATAATTTTTAAGATTTGTGACATATTTTGCATACCTTCTACAGTAATGGAGATCAAGACAACATTTTTTTTATATAAAAGAAGGTTCACTACTTATGATCCAATTTTGATAGCATGACTATCTTGTCCATTATGCAACCATTTCTACATTTCATTAATCAAGATACCGAAAGAGTTAGAGAAAGTGGATAACCTTGCTTAACTCTAGTTTTTCTTTGGAATTGAATTTTTTCTTTAAATTACTATTTTTAATTTCAATAATCACTTCTCATATAATCTTTAAGTTGTTATAATCAAATTTAAAGGGAGACTAATTTTATACAAACTCAACCATAGTTTTATACAAATAATTAAATTTTAAGCTTTTGCAAAATCAATAAAACAAATAAAAACTTTTTATTAGGTTCTTTAATAAACCTCATGAAGTATTTGCAAGTAACTAAGTGATCAATAGTGGATTTATTTTGTCTAAAAATTACATGACACCTTGCCCTGGCCTAGTTAAATTCAGCTCAAGAACTGATTCTCTTTTCTAGTACCTAATAACTTAGCAAAAATATTACTGACAATGATCATTCGATAATTGTTCCAATTATTTTTATCCCTCTTTTTCGATAACAAGATAAATTTACTAGTTTCTCAATGTTAATCTAATCCTTGATCCAATGCTGAGTTTAATTTATGCCAAATTTCTTTATGAATAGAAGCTTATGCCTACTTTAATAATTTTGCATATAAAATATCTAAATCTACAACTTTGCAAGATTATCATCATCATCGTAGCCTTGTCCCAACAAAATGGGGTTAGCTACATAAGTTTCTTTTCATCATTCATTTTTATGAAGAGCCAGATCCTTATTTATTTATAGTTTCTTCAAATCATCTTCAATCATTTTTTTCCATGTCTTCTTTGGTATTTTTTTGATGACTTTTTTAAATCAAGGAGATCTTATGCAAGGGAAGAGACATCCCAAGACCTTGAAAGAGGTGAGTAGAGAGTTGGGAGAGTGATTGCATATGTGTTAATGCATTTGTAAGGCTAAGTGTGTGGGTGATCTTAGTTACGACTCTTAGCCGCTTTGTTGGGATTACAAATATATGTGTGTTAGATTTGATTTGGGGATTGAGCCTTGCATTAAGGATAATCTTTGTGAGATTATAGAGCCTCAAGCTCTTTAATAGTATGAGTGTATGAGAGTGTGTTTGGATCCTTGGATTTGTGAATCTATTGTATTGTACTCTTATACATTAATTAATTGAAGATAACTAACTTTCTTGTTTTTTTAGCAAATTTCATTATCTTTCATATTACGTAGATTTAGTTGGAATCTGAGGGTGGAATCTTAAGGAGTGAACATGCTCTAGCGTTATTGGTAGCAAAGCTTTGTGTTGATTGAATTTTTGAAGTTTTGCATTTATTGTTGCTTGGATTTGTTTGAGAATTTTGTCTAGTTTAGATGGCATTGGAGAAGAAATAGGTTCAAGCCCTGAATAGAGACATGAAGAGCATGGAATTTACCTTCCAGATGATGGTTACTTGATTGGAAAAACTCTATGCAAAGGTACATAGGAATGCTAGTCCTAGTCATATCTAGACATGCAAAGATGATAAGCATGCATGTTTAGATGAAGAAGTTTCATAACTAGGTGGAGATGAAGGAGATGAAGAGGAAGGACAATCTAGCTATGGGATTGTAGAAACCCATCAACCAAGAATTCCAATGGAAGGGAATCCTATTCCTCAGATGAGAATTCTAAGGGCTTTAACTATGTTAAATACTTCTTCTCGAGGTAAGCTTAATGAGAAAGATGAAGCAAGGATTGCTAGAGCATTCAAAAATGCTGCAAGACTTTCGTATGTTGAGTTGAATACTTTCAATAGTGTACATGACACTAATGCTTTTGCAATTTTGTTGAATAAACTTGAAAATCATTTCTAATTGGAAGGATACCTATTGCTAAATTCAGATTAGAAGGTATGGTTTCTACTTGATAGGAAAAGGAGTTCCAAGGTTATAAAAGATGAAATGGTCAACCCATCAGAGATTAGGATATGATAAAATACAGGTTGAAAAGAAAATTTGAATAGCCTCATTAGATACAAGAGACCATTATGAAGTTGAAATTCCTAAGGCAATGTGACATGGATGTCAAAGAATTTTACATCAAAGTTTTTAATCTATTTCATCAAGCTATAGTAAATTGGGAGAAATATGAACAAGCTTCAATCTTTTTAGGAGATCTCAAAATGACATACTAGCAAGAGTTGTATTTTTACAAGACACAAACTCTTAATGATGCTTATGATTTGGCACTTAAGATTGAGAAGAAATTAAGTGGATTTAGAAACAAGAGCCAAAAAAATTCTAAGGAGAAGGGATCCCAATCTAAAAAGGAATACAAGTACAAAATTGAAGATAACGATGGCAGCCATGATAAGAAGACTAAAAGAGATGATGAGAAGGATAAAGCCAAGAAGAACCAACGTAAGGGAGGCAAGGGTCAAGGTAGTAGCTTATTAAAGTCTAGTGCTTCAAGTGTTAAGAATGGGGACATAAGCAATGGAAATGTTCACTTCGTAAGGCAGCCAAGGATAAATATGTGCAAACAATGAAGGTAGAGAAGACATCAAGCCATGGTCTTTAGAGAGTTAATCCTAATGCTCCAAAAATTAAGAATTTTTTTGAATTAAATTCTTATGCATTCATGGGGAATGTGAATAAGGAAGACCATCTTGCTAGTTGTCTACTTAGTATGAAATGAATTCATATTTGAATTGATAGTGAAGCCCAAGAAAATGTTATTTATTCTAGGATAGTTGCTAGATTGGGTTTGGAATCTAATCCTCATCCTAGACACATGCTACATTAGTTGTCTAGAGATTTCTATCTAGAAGTGAGGGAACAATATACTTTAAAGTTTAGAATTAGAAGTTTTCATGATGTTTTGAGGTGTGATGTGCTTCCAATTGATTATGTTGATGTAATTTTGGATAGATCATGGAATTTTAATAATGTTACTTAATTTGATGGGGCAAGGAATGTATGGAGTGTTGGATGACCTAATCAAATCCATGAGTTGATTCCCATGATAGTTGAACAAGTGAGGTAGTAAAGCTCACTTAACATTTTCTTAATCCTTCTAGGAAAGAGGGAAGACATTAAGAAACATGATGAAACTGATTTTGGTTTTGTTGCTATGATAAAGTTGCTATTAACCATGATGATGTGTCAGTTGAACTTCCTACAAGTGTGCTAGGCTTGGAGAAAAAATTTTCCACAGTGCTTGTTAAGCCCCAAAATTGGTAGTTTTTAAATCTTAATTGCATATTGTTAATTGTTTAATTAGTGTTTAATTAATGTTTATTTTAGTTATTTTAATTTGTTTTAGTTTATTGTAATTTAGTTTATTATAGTGATGAGTATTAGTTTATTATTATTATATTATTATTACTTTATTAGTTTTTATGTACTAAAGACTTGAACCAGAGGCACAGGTTTTGTTGTTGGGTAGCCATGTGATGGCAGTTGAAGAATCCAATTCCTTAATCTATACTAGTGTTATGTTTTTTAGTTTCTGGTTTTGTTTTTGTAGCAGTAACAGGAATGCACGTTGAGGATTTATGGCGGTAATGGAGTTGTAACTTGGACGTTGGCACTATAATGTGGGTGTCGCTTCATCAATCACGTTCTTTGATTATGTGATGAGATGCGATATTGCGGCCGCCGCAATATCGCATCCCCTGCGATATAGCGTACGCAATATCACGTCGTCCCCTGTGATATCGCGTACACGATATCGCGGTCCGCCGCAAAATCTATAAATAAGAGGCGGCACTCTCCTCATTTAACATCCTAGGCTAGAAATAGCGAAGCTCTAGCGGATTGATCACCCCAGAGATAGAATATTTTCCATGTGCTCGTAGTAGGAGTCCCCCAAGTGAACGGTTCTTTATTCAAGCAGCTTTGTACCTGAACGCAAGTTGTGTACAACAATAAAGACGAGCTTTGTGGATAAACATTGTAGTACATGGATAGGTTTATTTAATGTTATTTATTGCTTTCTTAGTAGCACGGCATGAGTACGACTTAGTTACGAGCATTGACGGATGTGTACGGCTAGCCAAGGAATCGGCTACTCATTGTGATTAGATTCTCTCACCCTTATCTCCTAGAATGTGGGACGAGTACAACTTGATTACGAGCATCTACAGATATGTACGGCTAGTCAAGGAATCAGCTACTCGTCACAATTAGGCTAGTTAGGTGCCTTAGTATGACCACTTCGAGCACGTGCATTACGTGTGGTAATCCTAGTAACGATTAGCGTTTGGTAGCCACAATTGCATAGTTCAGGGTGTGTACGGAAAGTGGGAACAGATGTTGATGCTAGGACTTAGCACTGTAGTTAGACTTAGTTTTAGTCTCTCAACCCTTTACCCTTTAGCATAGGAGATAAACCTGAAAAGACTAAAAAAATCATATACCTCGGACTTACCTAACCATACACCGTGACAACAATAAGTAAGTCTGGGAAGACAATGATTAATTAACCCCAAGTGTTCCTTGCGGCGTTTAGGCATTTAGTCTGCAGAGTTCGACCGGATCGCATGTGCTACGCTCGTTTCGTATGGTTGAGTGTAGGGATACCTCGCCACTCATCACTATGCAACTACAACTATTTCTTGCATGTTCTTGCAATCGTTACTTATGCAGGTGGTGGCAGTGGATGTTACAGTGGATGTGACATGTGGGTAGTAATTGCCATGGCCATTACACATGGGTGGTGGCTCCTCATGTGCTAGACCAGTCCTTATAAATTCCCTAGCAAAATGCAACAAAGGGATAATAGAAAAAAGGATTGAAGAAACAGAGAGAGGATACCATTGAGAGAACCACATCAAATTAGAACTTTTGTTTGTGCACAAAATTATGAAGGAAGAGTGTTGATGCTTTGTGGCAATTAACAGCCAACAATGTTTTAGGATTGTGAAGTTGTTGCACTGTGGAGATAATAGAGTAGGGTTACAAATTAGGTGATATGCCCTTTGTAATCTTCCTTATTTCTCATAAATTTATTTAAATTCAATTTGGTTTAATTGATTATATTCATATTTGAACTTAATGTTAGAAGTCAAGGTGAATATTGTTGGTTTTACTTATGGGTGACAATCGTAAGTGTGGTGTTCTTAATTGAATTTAGATCTAATCGTTGGTTTTATGTCTAGATGATCTTTTGACTTTAAATCATTGCTCCACAGGATATAACTCGTAGGTCAATCACAAATAAAGTGACAATTTATACAATGAAAGAAACAAAGATAAAGATTAAAGGTATCTAGCACCGAATTTTTCCTAGCTTATTAGTGCTTAAGAAGGAAGATGAAAGATCTAGTGAAGTAGAGATCAATGAGAAAATGAGTTTTTAGGTATCTCTTATTGAGTAAGGGAGTGCTCAATACTTAAAGGTTTTAAGAGAGGAAATGAAGTGCTTCATCAAAGGAACCAAGAGATCTTCAAAGTCCAAGATAATACATGTTGTTGATCAAGAAGAGTTCCTACCTCATAAGTCACTAGAGGTGAAGAATCAATGACAAGAAGTTGTAAAGATCAAGGGAATTCTTAAAGAAAAATAAAAGATAGCATTAGAAGGAATGAAATTCATCCTTTGTGTAATTTTTATACATATTGTAGTAAGGGAAAGGAGATTCTATACCAATTTGAGGCTATCTCATTGGAGAGAGGTGAGTCTTCTAGCTAAGGTATGTGGATGAATGGTTGCTCTCACAATGAATCTATTGTTAATGCTAAGGAGGAGAGTTTATCTTTTGAGTTAGTACCTTCAAAATAAGATGAAAAAGTAGTTGATAATTAGTTTGTAGAGGAGAAACCAAAGGAGTTGGAGACTTCTAAGAGGATTCTTGAAGCTTTAAGCTTTGATGAGATTGTACAGCCACATTTTGAAGATCCAATTGATCCTAAAGTGGATAGGAGAAGATATGAAGAGTGTAAGGATAGTTTACCTTGTGGTATTGATGGTGGAGGAAGGATGAGTAAAATACTTCCACACACTAAGAAGAAGAAGAAGGCTAAAGAGAGCGAACTCAAGAGGAATGAGAGAAAGAGGAAGCCTATCTTTGCTATAGGTGAGTTTGCTTTGGTGCACTTAGAGAAGAAGAGGTTAAGAGAAGTGAACTTATCTAAACTCAAAGCCAAGAAGATGGGTTCTTTTAGAATCAAGGCTAAAATTCATGATAATGATTTTGAGGTTGACTTATCCAATGATGTTGGTATGTCTCTTATGTTCAATGTTTTATATCTTATGCATTATCATGCATCAGATGATGAGGATACCATACAAGAAAACATCAATGAGTTGAAGGGGGCTATTAAGAAGTTCAAATCTTCAAAGGAAAGGATGGAAGTTGTATTCAAGAAGAAGGAAGCATCAAGAACTTGGGGAGTGAAAAGGCATGAATACTTAGTCCATTGGGAGGACCAATTTACTAATGATGCTATATGGGTCCATGAGACCAAACTTGTAGGGTGAGAGATCACTTCTACCCCTACTCCATTGTTCATATGAGTTTACTTTTAAGGGTGGAAGAGTTGGTGTAGGGACACCTCTCTCGATTCCCTTATGTTAATCCATATAAGTTTTTGTTATAGGTTTTACCATTGGAAATACATCTTGGAGGTTTATGAGATGTCTTGGATAAGAATTGAGGTTTTACAAGAGATGTTTCAGGTTCATAGGATATGTCTTAACGAAATCATAGTCTTTTAAGAGGAAACATCTCACTAGTGAGGAGATGTCTTGTATAAAATGTCTTGAACCATGAGGAGATATATTTTACATAGGGGAGATGTCTTTGATACAAGGGAGGTGCCTTATGCCCAATGGAGACATCTCATCCTCATGTGAGACATTTCAACAACATTTCAAATTGATAGAGAGACATCTGGAAAGGTTGAGGGATGTATCATTTGACTTGAGGAAGCTTTGACATCATAGTTTTGATGGGAAACATTTGGAAAAGTTAAGATCCATGTGGAAAACTTCTAGAGAGTCATTTAAAAAACATTCCTAGGATTTTTGGATCTTTATAATTATGTTTTATATTGATGCTTGGCAGTAGAGGGAGAAGAAGAGAAGCAAATGAGAGAAGATCAAGGAGAACTTATGTAAGGAAAGAGATGTTCCAAGACCTTGAGAGAGGCAAGTAGAGAGTGGGAAGAGGGATTTCATATGTGTTGATGCATCTCTAAGGTCAAGTGTGTGTGTGATCTCTTTGCCTTTTGGTTGAAATCACAAATCTATGTATGTTAGATCTAATTTAAAGATTAAGCCTTACATTAAGGTCAATCTTTATGAGATTGTAATGCCTTAAGCTCTTTAATAGTATGAATGTATAAGAGCGTGTTTGGATTCTTGGATTTTTGAATCCATTGTATTTTACTCTTTTACATTGATTAACTAAAAATAACTAGTTTTATTATTATCTAGAAAATTTTCTTATCTTTCATATTACCTAGATTTAATCACAATTTCAAGGTGAAATCTTAAGAAGTGAAGATGCTACAATGTTATTTGTAGCATAAATTTGTGTTGATTAAAGTTTTGGAGTTTTGTGTTTATTGTTTCTTGGATTTGATTGAGAATTTTATCTAGTTTAAATGACACCTAAGAAGAAATAGGTTCAAGCTCAAATAAAGACATGGAATGCATGAAGTTTGCCTTTCAGATGATAGTTGCTCGATTAGATGAAATTAGTATAAGGGTAGATAGGAATGCTAGTCCTAACTATATCTAGACACACAGAGGTGATGAGCATGCATGTTCAAATAAAGAAGTTTCATAACCACATGAAGATGGAGAGGATGAAGATGAAGGACAATCCAACTATGGGAATGTAGGAATTCATTAGCCAAGGATCCCAATGGGAGTAAATCCTATTTCTTAGATGAGAATTCCAAGGGCTCCAACTGTGTTAAATACTTCTTCTTAAGGCAAGCTCGATGAAGAAAATGAGGTAAGTGTTGCTAGAGCATTTAGAAATGCTATAAGACTTTGGTATGTTGAGTTGAGGACTTTCAATGGTGTAGATGGTACCAATGCTTTTGTGAGTCAATTAAAGATACTTGAAAATCATTTCCAATTAGAAGAGGTACCGAATAACTTGAGAATACTTATTGCTAAATCTATATTAGAAGATAGGACTTCTATTTGGTTGAAAGAGGAGTCTCAAGATTATGAAAGATAAAATGATCAACCCATTAGAGATTGGAATATGATGAATACAGGTTAAAAATAAAATTTAAATAATCTTGTCAGATACAAGAGGCCATTATAAAGTTGCAATTCCTAAGGCAAGGTGATAAGGATGTCAAAGAATTTTACATTGAATTTTTTGATCTATTCGATCAAGCTAAGGTAAACCCAGAGAAATATGAATAAGCTTCAATATTTTTAGGAGGTCTCAAAATGACATACTGATAGGAGTTGTATTTTTACAAGCCACAAGCTCTTGATGAGGTTTATGATTTGGCACTCAAGGCTAAGAAGAAATTAAGTGAATTTAGAAATAGGAGTAAACATACTTTCAAGGGCAAGGAGAAGGGATCCAAATTTGAAAAGGGATTCAAGTACAAAATTGAAGATAAGGATGGTAGCCATGATAAGAAGATTGAAAGAGGTAATGAGAATGGTAAAGCCAAGAAGGACCAAGGCAAGGGGGGCAAGGATCAATGTAGTAGCTCATCAAAAATCTAGTGATTCAAGTGTAAATAATGGAGACATAAGCAATGGGGATGTCCATTTGTCAAGGTAGCCAAGGACAAAGATGTGCAAATAATGGAGGTGGAGGAGACATCAAACCAAGTTCTTCAGAAAGGTAATTCTAATGCTCCAAAAAGTGAGGATGTTTTTGAATTAAATTCTTATGAATTCATTAGGAATGTAAAAAATGAAGACCATCTTGCTAAAAAGTTGTTATTTCATATTGGGGCTAGATGTTTACTTAGTATGAAATGGATTCATATTTTGATTTATAAGGAAGCCCAAGAAAATGTCATTTCTTCTGGCATAGTTACTAGATTGGGATTGGAAACTAATCCTCATCATAAATCCTATAGTGTACATCAGTTATTAAGATATTTTTCTTAAGAAGCAAGGGAACAATGTGCTTTGAAGTTTAGAATTAGAATTTTTCATCATGTTGTGAGGTTTTACGTGCTTCCAATTGATTTTGATGATGTAATTTTGAGTAAAAAATTAATTTTAATAATGGTGCTTAATTTTATGGGTAAGTAATGTATGGAGTGTTAGAAGATCTAATCGAATCCATGAGTTGATTTCCATGATAACTGAATAAGTGAGATAATAAAGCTCACTTAATTATTCCTTAATCATTCTAGAAGAGAGGAAATGCATTAAGAAACATGATAAAATAGATTTTGGTTTCTTTATTCTAATAATAGTTGCTACTAAGCATGATGATTTGTAATAAACTTTCTACAATTGTTCTAGCCTTAGAGAAAAAATTTCCCATAGTGCTCAAGAAGGAAGGTGAAAGATCTTGTAAAATAGAGATAAACGAGAATAGTAGTTTTCAAGTATCTCTTATTAAGCAAGGAAGTGCTCAATACTCAAAGGTTCCAAGAGAGGAAACAAAGTGCTTCATTAAAAGGACTAAGAGAACTTCAACATCAAAGATGGTATATGCTACTAATTAAGAAGGTTTCCTACATCATAGGTCATGGGAGGTGATGGATCAAAGCTAAAGGAGTGGAAAAGATCAAGGGAATTCTCCAAGAAGGATAAAAGATAGCACTAGAAGGAATGACACTCATCCTTTGTGCAGTTTTTCTACATCTTGCAATAAATAAAAGAAGATTGTATGCTAAGTTGAGGCTATCTCGTTGGAGAGAGGTGAGTCTTCTAGCCAAGGTATGTGGATGAATGATTGCTCTAATGATGAATCTATTATTAATGCCAAGGAGGAGAGTTTATCTTTTAAGTTGGTAAATCCAAAATGGGATAAAAAAGCACTTGATAATTCCTTTGTAGTGGATAAGCTAAAGGAGTTGGAGACTTATAGGAGGAGTTTTTAAGCTTTAATATTTGATGAGATTAGACAACCACATGTTGAAGATCTAGTTAAATTTGAAGTGGATAGGAGAAGCCATGAAGAACATGAAGATAATCTATCTTGTGGTGTTGATTGTGGAGGAAGGATAAGTGAAAGACTTTCATAAACTAAGAAGAAGAACAAGGCTAAAGAGAGAGTTCTCAAGATGAATGAGGGAAAGAGGAAGGCTATATTTATTGTAGGTGACTTAGTTTGGGTGCACTTAAAGAAGAAGATGTTGAGAGGTATAAACTTCTTCAAACTCAAAGCCAAGAATATGGATCCTTTCAGAAGCAAGGTCAAAATTGATGGTAATGCTTGAGATTAACTTACCCAATGATGTTGGTATGTATTTTATATTTAATGTTCTAGATGTTATGCACTATCTTGCATTAGATGATGAGGATACCATACAGGACAACATAAATGAGTTAAAGGGGGCTATTTAGAAGTCCAAACCTTCAAGGGAAAGGAAGGTAGTTATACTCAACAAGAGGGAAGCTTTATGTACTTAGAGAGTGAAAAGGCACAAGTACTTGGTCCTTTGGGAGGACCAATTTGCTAATGATGCTATATGGATCAATGAAACCCAACTTGTAGAGTGTGGAATCACTTCTATCCTTGCTCCATTGTTCACTTGAGTTCATTTTTTAAAGGGCAAAAGAGCTAGTGTTGGGACACCTCTTTCAATTCCCTTGTGCTTATTCCAAAAGTTGTTGTTGTAGGTTTTAGCTTTGCAAAGATTTCGTGGAGGTTCATGAGATGTCTTAGATGATACTTGAGGTTTTATATGAGATGTCTCAAGTTCAAAGGAGACATCTTAACTAAATTGCAATATTCTCATAAGAGACATCTTATTGGTGAGAAGATGTCTTGTACAAAACATTTTGGATCATGAGGAGACATCTGGGAAATATCTTTGACATAGGGGAGACATCTTGTCATTAGGGGAGACATTTCATCCTCATGTGAAAAGTCTCAAAAACATCCCAAATTGATAGGAAGATGTTTGAAGAGACTAGGAGATGTCCCATTTGACCTGGGAAAGCTCTAACATAGTAGTTTTGATGCGAAACATCTAGGAAGGTTAAGATACATGTAGGAAGATTCCAGAGAGTCATTTGAAAAAGGTTCCTAAGTTTTTTGAATTTATATAATCATGTTTTATATCCATGATTGGTAGCAGAGGGAGAAGAAGAGAAGCAAGTAAGAAAAAACCAAGGAGAGTTTGTGTAAGAGAAGAGAAATCCCAAGATCTTGAGAGAGGTGAGTGAAGAGTTGGAAGAGGAATTACATATGTGTTGAAGAATCTCTAAGGCCAAGTATGTGTGTGATCTTGGCTATGACTATTTTTCTCTTAGTTGGGATTACAGATCTATGTGTGTTAGATCTAATTTAAAGATTAAGCCTTGCATTGAGGTCAATATTTGTGAGATTGTAGAATGTTAAGCTTTGCAATAATATGAGTATATGAAAGTGTATTTGAATCCTTGGATTTGTGATTTCATTGTATTATGTTCTTCTTGATTAATTAATTGAAGATAGGTAGTGATAAAATCACTTTAGTGATCCAATATGATATTGTATCTATGATATCATAACTCTACTTACATCATCATAGATATGATGTAGTGGATCTTGGCCTTTACTATAAATACCAATTCATCATCATGTTAAAGGAACAAGTTTGATTCAACACTTAGGCAAATTCTTGTAGTTTGGTTTATTGATTTACACTTAGTGATATTGTGAATGCTTGTAGTATGGTGTTAAGCATTTGTATGACATCTTTGTTTGAGTGAATTATTCTTGGGCACATTTCATGAATGAAAATAAAGATCAAGATTATTTTCCACCATTGCAACATTCTACTTAGTTTATTTTAATCTTATTTAGTTCATTTTTCTTACTTAGTTTAATTTTTACCTTTTAATATGTTTACTTTGATTAAGTTATTTACAATTTCTAATTACTTTATTTTTCCATTGTTCCTTAGTATGGTAGTATATGTATGATTGATTTCGAATGTATAGTGTAATCATTTGGTAATCCCAGTAGTGTTATTGCTTGGTTTTTCTAGTAGGATAATACTTGATAATCCTAGTGATAGTTATATAAGCCTAAGATGTGAACACTAAACTAGGAATGGTTACTTAGTACCTATAGGCTAGAATAGTTTCTTTACTTGCATTACACTTAGATTTTATTATTTTATTTTAATCATGTTCACACTTAGTCTTAGTTTGAGCCAATAACATCAATATATCATATGCCTCACTGAGAGTTAAACCATACAACTTGTAGTTCACTAACTTAAAGTAAGAAGACAATGATCACAAACTAAACCTCAACTGCTAGTGAATCTACATTGGCCATCCATAGATTACAATTAAGTTGCATGTATACACTCATGACTTGTATGGTGGAGTGTTGGAATATCCAACTTTTCATCATTAGTGTTGTTATTGAGATGTGTCAATGTTTACTAAGTAGTTGATTTTACAAAGTTTGTTGTGTTAAGTGTCATTAAGAAAATCCTTCATACTTAAAAAAAAAGTTTCCAAAGTACACACTTAAGGCATTAAGCATTTAATATGGCTTCTACAAACAAGGAGAAATCATCACCTACTAATGAATTTAATAAAAGCTATAATAGGAAATATAATGAAGAAGACTGGAGCGTGCCCATGCAAACTAGAATATCCTATGCTCATACTAATCCATACTATCATGACTTCACATTTTTCTTTCACTAGGATTAAAACCTATGATGGAGAGATTTATAGGACAACATTATTTTGGTCCAGAATTTTCTGCACCATCCATGTTGCAAGAAACCCTCATATGGTTAAACCTTGGCCATGTACAAAGAGGGTACCATATCATAAAACAATGACTAGGCCATACTAGCCAACAAAAGCTCAGGTAAGAAGGGATGCTACTATGGAGACAAGGCATGAGCTTGACAAAGAAAAGAAAGTAGCACAAATGGTTATCTTAATCTTAAACACCAATCATCCGTATTGAATATCTCGTCAAAATATAGTTGCATTCAGCTCTTGTAGAAATGCCTAGTGGAGATACAGAAGACTCCACATTAAGTAGGAACTCAAGGCTTAGAACCTCCACTGATTGAAAAAGGAATGAATTAAGGAGTCATAGAAGGAGAACTAGTTGACACTATTCTCCAACTTCTTCCTCTTCCTTCTCATACTCCTCTCAAGAGTATGACAAGAGAGAAAGAAGAATGAGGGATCATGATAAGGAAAGATGAAGGAATCTTAACAAACATGAGCATCAAAGAAGGCATCCTGATGAAGAAGAGGACAATTACGAGAGAAGAGGAGAAAGGAAAAAATATGAAAAGAGAGAGCATTATGAGCATCGAATGAATCACCACTACAATAGAGCTCATGAACCTAAGGATTATGAAGAACCCCTACTGGCCACTTGAAACATGATTAATATTAGGGAAGCAGTGTATATTCCTACTAGGAATGTAAAGGATAGTCGCATTAAGTGACTAGACATGAATAATATTCTTAAATTTGAAGGTGGATATAATGCAGATTCACAACATTATCTTCAAGCCTTCCATGATGCCTATGACCTGAAAACCATTGAAAATGATAAGAAAAAACTAAAGTTGTTTCTAAGAATAGTCATAAGGAAAGAAAAAAGCTCATACAGATCCTTAGAACCAAAATTCATTCGAAGATGGAGTACCATTCTAGAGCTCTTCAGTGACAAATATCAAACCTATTCTAGAGTGTCTAATTTTAGAAAATAGATTCAGGGATGGAAGAAAGGGACACATGAATCCCTTGATGGAATGGACATATACTATTCATTGTTACATAGGTGCCCAAGCCACAGATTTTATCAAAGGAAGTAACTATGACACATTATTGATGGACTAGAAAATAGAACAAGGGAAACCCTTTGGGTATATGCCCAAGGTAGGTTATCTAAGATGATAGCTCATTACATTCAGAGACTCATTGACCAAGTGGCAAAATAAGAAGGATACTTAAGAAAAAGAAAATCAACTAAAGAATATAATAGAAATCTGACCATTAGAAAAAGGGATGTAAGAATATGTGAATTGCAAGAATAGAAAATTTTAGAAGATACAATACAAAAAAAAAATTCTACCTATTCGAAGCTTAGTTAATGACATTGCAACCAAGGTAGAAAAAATGTGGGATTCTATAGATGAAAAATTTGCTATAATATTAAAGATAGTAGAAGAAAATATTGAACAAGCCCTAACTTGAAGTAAAGACAAGAAGAAAAAAAGAGACAATGGGCAAGAACACTACAGAAATAAAGGAAATGTTGCTGTAGTATAGGAAATTAAGAACTTCAGTTTAGAAGACAAAGAAGGATGTAAAGTGTGCCAGTATGAGCATGCTAAAGGGTGTTGCCCTATTATGGCCCACTTATAGGAATCTGAGGCATATGTACTTAATTTAAAATTTATGAAGAAAAAAATGCCCAAAATATTATCTTATCTACAAGATAACTTCAGATAGCCCTATCAGTAAACATACTATCCAAGTGGGACATATCTTCACCTATAAGAATAGTACCAAAAATAGTGGTAACAACCTCAAGCATGAGAAATGCCATCACCAAGGCAATAGTATCCATATAGGTAACCTGATCACTATGGATACCATGGTCAATGTCCAATAACTTGAGGGAATACTTCAATCGATGCTTCTTCACATTACTATCCACTGAAATATAGTCACAACTACATAAAAGGATATAGTCACAACTAAACCAAGAGCCAAGAAACACCATTTTTTTAGGATAAGGATAGCAAAGGTTCCAAGGATGGGGACTTCACCTGATTCTACCCCATCCACACACACTCCTTCAAAGAACACTATGCTTCTGGTACCTATTAACAAGAAAGTCACCACTGTCATGCTCACACAAACAATTACACACTAGATTAAAGTAGAAGCACTTCCCAAGAAGAGAATAGATTTTGAAAGTCCCTTTATCTTTAAATAGCAAGACATAAATCATGTAAGGATCTCTTAGATTCTAGGTTAGGAGTAAACCTAATTTTACAAGACATGTATAAGGTGTAGAACCTATCCCCACTAAAGAAGAACAACATCTAATTAGAGCTTGCAAGCCAATCCATTGCTATTCCACTTGGGCAAGAGAAAGATGTTATCACTACTATAAATGATTGGTGCTATCTTGTTGACTTTTTAGTCATTCATGTGGGAAAGAACAAAGCAAAATTCCACATCATTATGGGAAGAGCATGGTTTAGCATTGTAGACACTAAGCTTGGGATCATAGACTTGTCCTTAGAAATCTCTAATGAAGATGAAGTTAGAATCATTTAAAGCCGTAGAGTTTCATGTATCACATACAATGATAATTGGTGCAATTGTGTGTAGAAAATTTGGGCCATGAAAAACAACACCATCATAACATGCAATGGTTGTATAGAAGACATGTGTATACAAAAATTCTTGTATGCATCAGCCACTTAACAAGAAGGCACTGTTGATCTTTTGGTATGTTAAAACCTTAGGGAAAATGAAGAATATAGAATGTGTGTGTGGTTGTGATTTTTGTAAGGCTATGAAAGAACAAGAACTTTAGAAAAAGAGCTAATTTAGAATGAGATCCATGGTGAGATGTCATTATGAAGAGTAAGTGGACAAAATGAAGACATGGATGAAAATAGAGTTTATGAACCAAACAAAGATGTTCTGAGGATTGTTGAGTTATCCAATTAACAAGAGAAGGCTTCAAAGTTCAAAGTGTTAAAGTAGAGTAGATGTTTATAGGAAATAGTAGACAACTATGTTTGAAGATAGATGCTTACATGAAGATGTCTATTGGAAGACACCTATAGTAAAAGTTAGATGTCTAATGATCGAAATAGACATCTATACTAGCCATTTGGTAGCTGTTGCATGAATTTCAAGGAGTTCTTGGAAACTATGAGGCTGTAAAATAATGTAAAAATCTTGGGAATTGTGCAATCACTATTCAAACAAAGTCCTATCATTGGCTATTCTACGCAATTTTATTCTTGCTCTTCATTGTAACATCATTTTCTTGATTGTGATTGTACTAAGTTTTAAGTACAAGGATTTGTAAACATAATTACACTCTTTGCTTGTTCTTTTCTTTCTTTCTAGTAGCCCTATAGGGTTGATGTGCTTCTTGTGAGAAGAAATCCTTATTGAGCTTGTCAAGATGCTATGGGATTGAGTGGTTTTGTAATATTTAAACAATTTAGAGTAGAGCTTAATTTTCTAAAGGTTGTTGGATCCTCTAAACCACATTTTGAGTTTGTTGGGACCTTGCAGGATTAAGTGGTTCTAGAGTGATGAAACACTCTAGAGTAGAGCACAAAAATTGTACAGGGAGTGGTGCCCTTTAAATTACATTTTGAAGAAAAAAATTCTAGATGTGTGCACAGATTCTACCCTTCCAGTGTGGATGTACCCAAGTTGGGAAACCATGTAAAATAAGTTTTTTTTCATGGTTGGTGCATTTTTAAATTGGGAAACTTATTCAACCCCCCTTCTAAGTTCTCAATTTACAAGTGGTATTAGAGCTTGGTACTCTCAATTTTGTGCTTTAACTTTTAAGGGTAAACCATGGAGGGGACATCCTACATAAAGCCACTAATATTTGATGGGTTTAACTTTTCATATTGGAAGGAAAGGATGCAAGGCTTCTTTGAGTCCATGGAATTCAAAGTATGGGAGTCAATCCTTGAAGGTTACACACCACCCACCAAAAACACCTTAAAATCTTCTAAGCCATGGAACAAATGGATGGACATACAACAATATAATTTTATGTATGACTGTACAACCAAAAATTGTTTATATTGTGCATTGAATAAATCATAATTTAAAAAAATAGTTGGGTGTAAGATTTCCAAGGAAATATGAAAAACCCTAGAAGCTACCTATAATTACACATCTATAGTTAAAAAATAAAAAATTTTAGCTTTGCAAAGTGAATATGACACACTTAGAATGAAGGAAGATGAAAAGATTAAGGATTATTTCTCTAGGACAAATGATCTTATTGCTGCAAGTAGAGGTATAGGCAAGGACTTGCTTGAAAGTGATGTAATTATAAAAATGATTATAACACTATAGTCCAAGTTCAAGCCCAAGGTCACTACTATGGAAGAAATTAGAGACTTTTCAATTCTTAAGTTTGAGGACCTTCAAAGTGCTCTAATTTCTTATGAGATGAAAGTCATAAGTGAAGGAGTGATAAATGAAAAGCCTGTTGCTCTAAAATCATTGTCAATAGAAAAGGAGCAAGTGGAAAAAGAAATAAATTGTGAAGATGAAATAGCTCTTATTTCTAGAAGAGTTTAAAGACTCCTTGCAAGAAAAGGAAGAAGCCTCAATCAACTAGGACCAAATTAATCCAAAGGTAAGAAAAAGGTAAAAATTTTACAAATTGAAATTTTGATGCATTTTCCATAGAATGTTGGGTATGTGGTGGAAGAGGCAATGTGGCCTCCAAATTTCCTAGCACTATTAGGTTGCAAAAAAGAGATAAAACTAAAGCTAGTTTCAAAAAGAAAAACTTCTATACTAGCTAGGATGATGAAGAATAAAGTGAAGAATAGGTTGATGGCACTACGAAAAACTCACATCTCATATGTATTACCCTCATAAATGAAAATTTATTGGAAATCTATGGTGAATTAAAAGGTAAAAATTATGAAAGGTATAGTGAGTTATGTGAAGAAATTATTATCTTACATTATCTACTCAAAATGGTAAAGAAAATTTTCTAAAATTTATGCCTTATTCTTCAAGCTAAAAAGGGAAATATTAGAAATAAAAGTTGAGATTCAATTACTAACACCTTTAGATAAGAAGAAATATAGGGAAGAAAGGACCAACAAAAATAAGGAGAAGACTCAAAATCAACATAAAAGTGAGAGCATGGAAGAAACCTCTCTAAAGGATGATCCTTTTTTAGTTTCAAAAAAGATCAAATTTGATAATCCAATTCATACTTTAAATTTATGTTGTAAAAATTATGGTCATGAATATGATTATTATCCTCACATAGAACAGAACAATGTAAATACTTGGTCTTGTTAAAAGGAATCTAGTGAGTGTATCTTGTAGGGTACAATAGCTTGGAAAATGCATGAGCAAGAAGGTGGGAAGACCTCTAAAAGATTGAAAGGATTATGACCAATAACTATAAGAAATTATGAGTCCTCCCATGTTAAAGAACATGAATTTGAAAAGTAAGGAATCTCAAATGAGTTTAAAGATACATATAAAAGTGCTAATGGAAGATGATTGAATAGTAAGAAGGTACTCTATAATGGGGGACCTCATCTCAAAGTTCATTATTCATTCTTGTATAAAAAAGCAAGGTAAGTAATGGTAAGTCTTTAGTCCCTTGCTTGCTAGACTTAGTATGGACTAGTTTTTGTTTGAAAGTTGTTTTGGATAAAATTTTTTATCAAAGAAAATATATCTTCATCATCCAAGGTGGTGTGCTGTAGAAAAATGTTTCAAGAGAAGATCAAGTAAGGTTGATTATTTAAATCCATATCTAATGATTTGCATTACCTATTGGATCATAAATTTGTAAAAAAAAAGTACAAACTATTTTAAAAAGTGTCTATCTATTCTCTTAGTTTGGGATCTTTTTAGATATGATTAAAGAAATTCTATATTGAATATCCAAAGAAAATATATTGCATCTATGTTGAAAATTTTTGTCCTATCTTTTATCATATGATACTACTAACATGAGACGTTTGTTTGTAGAAAGTCTTCATACTTGATCTTGGCATTGTATTGTAAATACTTATGAGCTTCAAAGGAGCATATCTTGAAAGGAAAAGTGAGCCATGAATGGATGTTCAAGCAATACAAAAGTTGAAGATTGTTGATGTTGCTTTTATTTTTTCTTGCTAATTTTATTTACTATAAGCATTAATATATTTGCATTTTTATTCAATAAATTTTTATTCATTTTGGACAAATCAAAATTAAGGTCAAATAGCTTGAAGATCTTAAATGATTTAAAGGGAAATTAGCACTTTCTTTACAAATAGATGAATTAAGAAGCTGGGGCACATATGTAGGGGAAGCGTGCACCTCATTAATGATTATAATCTTTTGGAGCATCAGTGTAGGGGGATTCTATAGAGATTATCTCTAAGACATGATACTTAGAGACAAGCTTCAATAAGAAGATTCATATCAAGTAAAGTCTTAAAGGTAAAAGAGCAAGTAAAAATATTTTACCTAAGAGTAATCTTTCTTTGTGCAAGCTTCCAAAATCTATTTGAGCACTATGTTAAGATTGCATTTTAATCTCTTGTATGCTGAGAATGTACTTAAGTTTCTTATTGCTAAAATGACATGTGTAGTACTCATCTAAGAGATCCCAAGCACTACCAACAGTACATTAAGTAAGAAAAATACTCACATATAAGGCCTCTTGAAAATCAGTTGATGAGGTATACACATCTTGATTATAATTTCTTTGTTTAATTTTCTATTTTTATGAAAAATTTTGTTATTTTGATCTATTTCTTATAAGTTGGTTGTGTATATATTTACTCTACTTGGCATGAAATTACTATGTCTTATCTTATGAATATGAGAAATGTCATAGGTCTTATGAGTTTTTACTCAAAGACTATATAATGTATCTTGGTGTTTATCTTTATCAATATTGTGATTGATATATATATATATATATATGTCTATATATATCCAACATGATCCTTCTTATGCATATATATTTTTATATTAGAAGTGTTTGAATGTTGTTTACTCTCCAAATCATGACATTGCTTTTCCTTATCTTTCACATGTTCTAAAGAAGGAAACTTGTTGACAAAGGTCTCTTAAAATTGTTACACAATGATCACATCTATTGGAGACTATATGTTGTGATTTGATTTTATAGTGGACACTTTTTGATGATGTCTAAAAAGGGAAAGAATTTTGATAACTTTTCTTTTGTGTTGAAAGGTTTTGTACATGGACATATGTTGTATATCTATGTGCATTGAATGATAAAAATGACTTTATGGTTATATTGATGCTTTCTATATAGTGAATGGTATAGAGACAAGATAATTGATCTTCATTTCTTAGCTCTTGATGATAAATGACTTTCACAAGGCTTTACTTATGTCTCTTTATGATTAATAGATATGTGCATATTTGCATAGTCATTCATCTCTGTATCATCCTTAGCTCAATCATTTTTTTTAATATACTAATCCATTTTCTTAAGCTTTGGACATCACCAAAAAGAGGCATCTTTTTGACCTTTTGGCATGTCAAAAAATTAAGGAAAATGGAGAATATAGAATGTATATGTATGGCTATAATTTTTGTAGGGCTATGAAAGAACAAGAACTTTAGAATAAGAGCTGATTTAGAATGAGATTTGTGGTGAGACATCATTACAAAGACTAAGTGGACAAAATGAAGACATGGATGAAAATGGAGTATATGAACCAAACAAAGATGTTTTGAGGACTGCTAAGTTGCCAAAGTAACAAGAGAAGGCTTTTGAGTTCAAAGTGTTAAAGTAGAGTAGAAGTCTATAGAAAACAATAGAAGTATATCTTTGAAGATAGATGTCTACATGAAGACCTCTACAATGAAAGTTAGATGTCTTTCTTGCATTGTAGCCAATCTTAGTAAGACGTCTAATTCTCAAAATAAACATCTATACTAGTCGATTGGTAGCCATTGCATAAATTTTGAGGAATTTTTGAAAACATTGAGGCTATAAAATAATACAAAAATCTTGAGAATTGTGCAAGCACTGTTCACATAAAGTCTTATCTATGCAATTTTATTCTTGCTCTTAATTGTAACAGCATTTACTTGATTGTGATTGTACTAAGCTTCAAGTACAAGGATTTATAAATTTAGTTACACTCTTTTCTTGTTCTTTTCTTTCTTTCTTGTTGCCTTATAGGGTTGATGTGTTTCTTGTGAGAAGACATCCTTATTGAGCTTGTCAGGATCCTACTTTATTGAGTGGTTTTGTAGGCCACATTATGAGCTTGTTGGAATCCTCTAAATCACATTTTGAGTTTGTTGGAACCTTGAGGGATTGAGTGGTTTTACAAAGATGAAATAATCTGGAGTGAAACTCAAAACTTGTATAGGAAGTGATGCTCTTAAAATCACATTTTGAAGAAACAAAGTCTAGGGATGGGAACGAATTATACTCTTTGAGTATGAACATACCCAAGTTGGGAACCAAGGAAAATTGATTTATTTTCATAATTGGTGCATTTTTAAATTATGGAACTTATTTAATCCTCCTTCTAACTTCTTGATTCACAACACCTAGATGCTAATAACTAAAGAGGAAACCAAATTCAACATATGCATGGAATTGATAAACAAAATTACAAGTGCCTACATGGAAGAAATTGATAAGTTAGAATAGTTGAAAATACAACCCCCTCACATTGAATGCCATCAAGAGGAAGATATTGAATGGGGAAGATTACAGATATAAGAGACATATGAACCAAGATTCTTAAAATTAAAAGTCTTACCAGATACGCTTGAATATGATTTTCTAAACAATAAAAATTAGGTGATTATAAATGTCAAATTTAATAAGGAACAAAAGAGAATATTACTAGAAATGATAAATAAATGGCCACCTGCATTTGCATGATCCTATGATGAGATCACTAGAATTGATCCATGCATATTCCAACATTGAATCTATACATATCCAGCAATCAAAGCATGCCACTAACCTTAAAGAAGTTTGAACCCAAAGCTTAAGGAAGTTGTTAAGCAAGAGCTAGAAAAATTATTGAAATTAGAGTTCATCTACCCAATAGAATATAGTGAATGAATTAGTCCATTAGTCATTGTACCAAATAAAGGTAATAAGTGGAGGGTTTTTATGGATTTTAAATTTTTAAATAAGGCAACATTCAAGGACCATTTCCCTTTATCATTTGTTGACCAAGTCATGGATACCATAGCACAACACTAATATTACAAATTTCTAGATTGTTATCATGGGTAAAATCAATTTTGCATTGCACTAGAAGACCATGAAAAGACCACATTCACCAATCTATGGGAAAAATTTGCATACAAACAAATGCCCTTCAGCTTGTGTAATGCACCCGCTACCTTTCAGAGACTTGTACTTAACACTTTCTAGAATTAAATTGGCAATAGAGTTGAAGTCTTCATGGACAACTTCTCCACATATGGGCTAGATTTTAAACAGGCATTGGACCATTTAGAGAAAGTATTAAAAAGATGTTTAGAAATTGATCTAAAGCTCAATTAGTAGAAAAGCCAGTTAATGATTCAAGATGGTATAGTTCTGGGACACAAGGTATCACAAAGGAATAGAGGTAGATCCAAAGAAGATAAAATTCATCCAAAACATTACTTAAAGGCCAAAAACTATCAAAGATATTAGATCATTTCTTGGCCACACATGATACTACAAAAGATTCATTGAAAAATTTTCAAAGATTACAACACCACTGGTGGAACTAACTAAGAAAGATGCATCATTCCTATGGAAATAGCAATGTGAGAAAGCATTTAAAACCTTAAAATAGAAATTAATTGAGACAAAAATCCTTAGAGCTCCAGATTGTTCCAAGCGTTTTCATGTTATGACATATGCTTCAAACTACACATTGAAAGCAGTACTAACATAAGTAAATGAGTAGAAAAGACCCTATTATATACACTGCACTAGTTGAAGCATCATCAAAGCATAACTTAACTACACCACCATAGAAAATAAGCTAATGGACATGGTGTATGCACTTGGAAAATTCAGACATATGTGCTTGGGTACCCCATTTATGTTCACATAGACCATAGTATCATTAAATTTCTAATGAATAAGCCAATGGCTAGTCTTAGAGTGATAAGCTGGCTTGTTATCTTACAAGAATTTGACATTAACATGATTGATAAGAAAGGAACAAAAAATGTAGTAGTAGATTATTTATCAAGACTAAGATGGGAAACGTAAGAGAATGATGAACTAGTATCAGATCAATTTCCCAATGAAAACTTATTTACCAAAACTGCAATGGTTGTAGACTCAATAGAGAAGTCATTGTTTACTGATTAAATAACATATCTTATCAAACAAGAAATTTTGGTTAAATGGGATAATAAGAATAGGGAACAATTCCTCCACAAGGTAAAAATATATATGGAAATCAATTGAAACCTTTACAAGATATGCATTGATGGGTTAATAAGATGGTATGTTCTAGGAGAGAGTTAAAAAAGAGTCCTATAAGATACACATGAAGGACCATGTGGTGGTCACTACGCAAGATAAAGGACAACACTAAAATTGATGATTGTAGGTTACTTTTGACACACCATATTTAGCAATGTATATTAGTTTGCATAGTATTGTAAGATATGTCAAAGAGATGGAGGGTTGATAGCTAGAAATGAAGGACCCCAAAAATGGATACAACCATTGGAACCTTCTAACATTTGGGGAATTAACTTCATGGGACCTATCACACCAATTTCAATTGAGAATTCTTACTTTATAGTAATAGTTGATTATTTCACAAAGTGAGAAGAGGTAGTTGCATTCAAAAATTACATAGCCAAAATAGCCCCTAAATTCTTTTAACAACATGTGGTGAATAGAGTTGAGCACCATGCATGCTTATATCTGACAATGGGAGTCACTTTATGGGGAGCAACATTTAAAAAGCCAATGCAAAAGCTTTTGGTGAATCAGAAACTAAAGACACCATATCATCCCCAAGAAAATTGTTAAGCAAAAGTAAATAATTGGGAGATCACAAGAATATTAATTAGAATAGTTAGTCATTATAGGAAGGATTGGAGCATGAAACTTAATAATGCTCTATGGATGTATAGATCCACCTGGAAACTTCCTATAGGGTATTCCTTGTATGAGTTATTTTATAGTAAATTACACATGTTACTGATCCAAGAAGAACTCAATACCCTTTCTACCACCAGTACACTTAACATTGATTTAAACTTAGTTCAATGAGAATGTGTCATGAATCTCAATCTTCTAGACAAAAATTCATTGGTAGCTTATATAAGTAATGAAATTCATAGAAGTACTCTAAAGATAGGCATGATGCTAGGATAAGACAAGTGTCAATTAAGATAGGTAATAAAGTCTTCTACTATAATCCCAGTCATGTCCCACAAAAGGCTAAGTTTCAAACCATATGGAGAGGACCATATATCATTCATGCTATGTACTAATCTGGTGCCATGAAGGTCTGTCACCCAATGATCCCACATAAGCTAATTCTTGTCAATATTCAATAGGTTAAGCCATACCATAACTTTTCTTACTCTTTTAAAGACTCTATCATATCCACCAAGCTGTTTGTCACATGTGCCATCTTTCAGATATCCACTTCTCATAACAATTGTGGGGGGTGTTAAAACTGATACTTAGGCATGAGTTATTCCTCCTAACACTTTTACTACTTACTACCTTTTTAATTTTCTCAATTTTCATGATCTTTTATATTTTACCTATTTCTTAAACCTTTTCTATTCCTTAATACCTTTTAAATTCTTTTCACATTTTTCCATTCTTATCATTTTTGCTATTCTAATCATTTTTAAAAAATTCTCATCATCTCTCTTGTACAATTTTTTGTTGATTCTAATAAAGTGCAAGGAATAAGATAAGATGTAGTTCCACCAATATGAATTTGACTCCATATCATCAAATCATTGGAGGACTGATTATATATGCACTGAGACCACATTATCCATCCACTCATTTCCTATAATAAGAGGCTCTTACCATGGACATAATGATATTCTCTCCACAATAAAACTAAAATAAATTTGTGATCATTATGCTTGGATGAAAGGTAAAGAACTAAGAGGGAATGAAAACTATGTTACATGAGGGGTATTTTTGGATTATCTAAGGTTGCTACTATAAGTCTTATCCTACTATTAATTTTTATTATTTATTTGAGTTCTAATGAAAAATGGAAGTATATACAAAATAAGTGTTGCCTTACCATGTCATTGGAAAGACATGTTACCCATGCCTAAAGGTAGTCCTTTGGAAAGGTTGACATAGTAATAATATAATGAATCCATAGGAATAAAAATTTCTGTGGGTTCCACTAGAAAGACATGTTACCCATGTCTAAAGGCACTTCTCTATCCAATGGCTAGGTCTCTTTTAACAAATAAAGTGTGTTATTAATAAACTACTTGAACTATGTTGCCAAGTGATAATAATTCTTGCAGTAGTGGTAGTCTTATGGTTCCTAGTTTTGGGATGATACTATGTGATGTCACTAGTAAGTATTGTGGACTTGGTTTGAATCTTGGATAGATAGGCTAATGATTACTTTAGTCATATATTACACACAAAACTCATTATGCCTATGGTAAGACATATCATGTCCCATTTTCTATAATCCCTACTACTTCCATTCTTCCTGAGTGTTATATGTAATCATACTTTAATGGTTTTTGTATAATATAGTGTTATTTTCTCATCAAGGTGATACTAAAAATTGTATTTTGGAAGATAGATATGTTTAAAGTTCAACTTCTTGAGTGCCTATAGACACTTGTAGGTGTGGCTATACAAAGACATTAAGGGCTGGAGCCTACTTTAAGGAGAACCCACTTGTGTAACTCTTTTGATTCATATCTAATGATTAATTTCACATCATCTTATTCCTCTAAAACATTTAATCCATCAATCTTACTTTCCTACACACTCATAGTTGATCATACCTTTGGCAATTCCTATCAACCATCTCTTACATATCTCATTAACTTACTTTGCCTACAATTCCTTCTCTTATACACTTTTAATGATAAATTCTCATATTTTGAGCATCATCCTTATTCAAAGATACTCTAAACCACTTGTACATCTTGTAGAATATTCATTTCACTTAATTTTTCCTTCAAAAACTACTTAAAATCTCAATTTTTTTGATGGTGACGTTGTAGCTATAATGTATTAGGCCCTAATACGTCGTAGCTACGATGTCATCATTACAAAAATCTATATATACACATGAGGAGTTAGAAATTTTTCATTCTTCTCATTTGATGCTTAGGGACTTCATGCCATTTTTTCTAATGCTATGGCAACCAAACTTCCATGCTTCATAGCTTCCTCACCATAGCTCTGATTCGCATGATTATTAAATTTCCTTGATCATGAGGTGATCAACTTAGTCATGTAAGGAGAGTGCTACATATAGTTTGTGTGATTTGAACAAATTTTTTCTAATGTCTGGAAGAGTGCATTAAGGATAAGAATAATAAACATTAATTAAATCTTGATTAAATTATTGAATAAGAGCTAATAAACTTAATCATTCCTCTTAAGTACCCATCCAAATACACAATAAGAAAGAAAATAAAAATTTTAAGAGGATATAACAATTAAAAGATACAAAAAATATTTGAAATTTTTCTAACTTTATAGTCCTAATATTAACTATAAAGTAATAATAAGGATAAATTTTGATCAAATTCAAGAAACTGAAAGAGGATTATGAACCATTAGGAACCTATTTGAAATCCTTGGGTAATTTTAAATGACTTCTTTATTATTATAGATGGCTCCTAAAAGACTTGTAGTTAAGGATCCTCATAGTAAAGGGGTAAGAAACCCAAAGGTAGAGGACAAGCTAGAGAATAGACTCCACAAGTTGAGCAAGAGGCTAAATCCTTCAATATTCATTAGCAAACACTTGCAAGGGAATATTCCTCAAAAGTAGTGGCTAAAGCACAACCATATCAAGAGCAAGGAAAATGCCTCACACTATTAGACAAATGTCTCCAAGCTATGCAGGAGAAGTCTATTATGTCCAAAATTATTGTGGAACTTAATTTTAGACTTGTCATGGAATTTACACCTAACAATGTTCGAGGGTAGCTCCAAGCCTCTCGTCTTTGGCCAACTCTATCATGTTATGGTGCATGGTATTTAGGGAAATTCTACCATTTTTGGAAAAATAAGCAAGATGATGGTACTATCAAAATTGAGGAAATTATAGTGGCCTATTTAGTTGAAGCAATCATAAAGGCATTGAATCTTCCAAATGTTAGAGAAAATATCACACAAATCTCCACAAGATCTGACTTAGTTGTAAAGAATTTTGTGACTACAAAGGGCTTATGATAAAGTAGATAAAGAATATAGTTAATTTTCTACTAAAGAAAAGATATATTTCAAGATTGGAATTTACCATATTTTTCCACGAATAGATTAAAAAGGATTTCCACCTATGCTGCAAGAGGAGGAACCATCCTTATGGGGAAATTCTAGGCAAACATGGCTCACTTATTGTTTCTAGAAATCCAAAGAAGATTTGAAGAGAAGAAGGTAGGAAAACTCACTTGGTCATTTCCTTCCTTCATCATAACGCTATGAAAGCAAGTAGAAATGCTGGGCTACATAAATGATGTCCTACATAAGGCCTATAATGCATCCTATGATAAGATGTCAAAGCTGGTGCCTCCTAACAAAGATTAATTGGAGAAGCCAGTAGGCATTGAGAAAGCTATAGGATCCACACTAGCAGGAAATATTCTAGCCATAAGATAGGAGCAAGTAGAATTAAGTGGGTTAATGCTAGTTGGTGATAGATGAGGATCAAGTGCTCCACTAGCACAATAGGACTATAGATCATCTATGATCCATCTACAAAAAATTACAAAAATCATTAGTTGGGGAAATATAGAATTCTTAAGTATGTACCAAGTTAGGGAAAATCTTGTAAAGCCTATAGTATCAATAGGATTTTCCAATGGAAAAATATCATTATAGGTAGAAGAAGATGAAGACTAGGCATAGAAAATATCAGGGAACATTGCATCCTTCCAAGTTAATCTAGAGATCAAAGAAGGAGCCACAGTTATGATCATGCAACACTAGGATGCAGCAAGAGCAATTGAAGCTATCATTGATAATATTAAGAAATCCTTTAATGTTTCTATTATGGTACCAGCAGATATGAATGGAACCAAAGATGTTAAAAAAATAGATGAAACATCTATGGCCCCACAAAATCATGAAGATATCCTAGATTGGCTACTATAGATAGGGCAAGTGATGAAAAGCCTTTTTGATATCCTTAGCGATATCACTGCAATACATTTAGAGCTTATTTCAACAAAGGCCAAGCTAGTGATGATTGAAACTGAAGCTAAACATACAAAGAATGAGGTGTAGAGTTTGCAAACTAAATTGGAAATATTAAGAGTAGAAAAGAGAGATCCTACAAAATAAGTATTTCTAGATTAGCTAGAAAAATTTGGAACTAAACCAGTGGTCCAACTGATAGCTAGAAATATTCAAGTGGAGATGAAAAAGGAAAAATCAATGTAAAATGTCTTAGTGTTTGAAGCATAAACGTATGCATATATCAAAGCCCTAATAGCCTTAGAAGAAGCAAACAAGAAAATTACTATAGAGAACATAAGGTTGACTAATATTGAGAAATAAAGAAATGTCCTCAAAGAGTGTATCCATTAGCTTAGGGAGCAATTTGCAAGAGTCAACCAGGACATGTGAAAATTGACCATAGAGAATAGAACCCTATTGATGAGTGGCGAGGTACCCCTACACTCCACCATACGAATACGAGTGTGCACACGCGATCCGGTCGAACTCCGCAGACTAAATGCCTTAACACCAGAAGAAACACTTGGGGTTAATCATTCGTTGTCTTCCTAGGCTTGCTTGTATGTGTCACGGTGTATGGTTAAGCAAGTCTGAGGTATGTGATTATTTTGGTATTTTCGGCTTATCTCCTATGCTATTAGAGGGAAGGGTTGAGAAACTAATCTAA